>APFE030906022.1:0-16456 GCA_000404065.3 Pinus taeda | reverse complement strand
GATACCACTAGATCCACTTGTTCTCTACATACCTGATAAATTTAAACTGTGACTTTATGATGGTTTTAAAATCCTCCCACTTCGTCATTGGAGGATCTCCCTCCAACCTTAAGGTCTCAATATGGCTTTCCCACTTGGTCATGGCATAAAATTATAATTCCAACTAAGAAAATGAAATCATATATTCTTTCTCTATATAATGAAAAGTAAAATAAACTTCAAATTACTGTACCAATGGTTTAGCTTCAGATAAAAAATCTCACGTTGAAATGGCTTAATTTCAACTTCTGCTCATAGTTTGAATAAAGACAGTGAATGATTCATGATACTGACACTGGGTTGATCGTTTTTGGGTTCTTTCTTAGATTCCCTTTGTAGCTCTTCTTCATTTATCGATTTCCCCTTTGATTTGACCTCCATGTTAGAAACTCCATATTCTCCAAATAGCTAAATATTATTGGTTTGAGTGACCATGAAGAGGCTCACATTATAATTTATATCTATTACTTGTGCTTCCATCCACACATACCTATTTTCTACGAAATCATGAGGGTTATTCATAAATTCTTCATTCATGCCTAGGGTTTTATGGATTCCATCTTAACAAATATCGATCCCATACAACTCCCCACATTATACCTAAAGAAAACTACTCTTATACCAATATGATCCATAAATTGTTGATATTCCACTGGATAATTTGTCACTACATATATACTAAAATGAATTGTAAAATTTGAAATCTACACTATGACGGTCTATTTCTCCCTAGATTTCTAGATCTGTTAATTATTGTTTATTGAATAAGCATACAAATTATCATTACGCATAGAATAGAGAATAAAAAAATAAAACTTACAAATCTTAAATTAACATAATATATAACTTGGGAAATCCTTTCATTAAAAAACCTAGCTGGAAGGTGAGGTTTCTCTCCTCTCTTTCTTTGAATGGAAAATGGATGGAAGTGAAAATAAGTGAGGTTGTTGGCCCATGTGATGTTACAATGCACAAACACTCTATTTTCTCTCTCTGTATCCACTCTCAGCTACGTTTCTCATCTATGGAACAAATTGCACTCTAATAGAATGGAAACCATTTTCCTCCTAGTGGCCTGGTTATAAGACACTCTGATAGCCTTCCTATGGTTAGATTTGACTCCTTCAACTCCTAACCAAAGATACGATATGGACTTTTTTGGAGTCTTATTCATCATAATCGCATGACTAACCCTTTTACAAAATAGAATTTTTTGGAGTCTTATTCATCATAATCACATGGTTAACCCTATTACAATATGGAATTTTTTGGAGTATTATTCATCATAATCACATGGATAACCCTTTTTTCATGAATACTGGGGGCTGACATGACATCCTCTTGAATTATGGTGGTTAAAACAAGAAGGTCAACTTCTGAGTGGCATAACTTTTTCAAACAAACTCTAATTGAAGTGATTTGTATGGCATTGGAAAGGTGTTGCTGTGTAAAAAAAAAGGGTTCGACACTCAATCATCAATTTTTTTACCCCAAAAAACACCATTTTATGCCTCAAACTACTTCCAAAAATTTTCAGATCCCAATTTTCCAAATTGGGTCATGCTAGTAAAAATGATCTTGTGAGATGATTCCTCCATTTTTTCACTCTAAAGGAATCAATATGGATGCCAAATAATATAATTATCAAATCCATATAATATTTATCTCAAAATGAAAATAAAATTGAACTCATTGCGTCAAGAGGCTCATTCTATAGCTCAGTATGGTGGAGATGTGTAAGTTTGTCCATCCAGACGAAATTTTAACTAATGTTGGTGAAGATATATATATATATTATTTTTTTCATTTTTTTAATCCGGTTAATTTCAGCTTAAATAAATAGAAAGGAAAATACCGATATAAATAGAAAACAATTCATATAACAATTATATTATTATTATTATTATGATTTCCAATTGTGCATTTTGGTCCAGAATTTTGGGTTTGGGTTGGGCATAGATGGATATGAAAAAACCTTGAAGTGAACATATTGAAATCTTACTTTGGTCTAATGTAAAGATCGATAAAAAAACCATAGTAATGCAACTTTCGTTTTGAGCTTGAATTTTGTATGGTTCATACCGTGTGGTTTGAGTTGAACCTCTGTGGATCTCAACAATTTCAAAGTTAATTTGATATTTTTACTCTTTAATATGAAGAATTTAAGGCTTTATGTTGGGTTCTCTACATTTGAGTTGGTGATCTATCGATCTTTCTTCTCACTCAAGTGATAAAACATTTTATTTTTAATATATTAAATTATTGATATTTGTTATTTTAATATTTTAATTTAATAAATAATAATCTCGGCCCTAACAAAAATGAATAATCATTCGATTTAAAAAATAACTACCAATACAATTTCTCATGGTTTAATAATTCTTTTATAATATACGTGAGTGAATGGAACTAAATTTAACTTCAACCACTTTTTTTTACACATCAAATAGGTTCAATTAGGTTAAATTTTAATATCTTTACTCAGTTACTAAAGCAATACCATTTGCATCAATGGGAAAAAGGGATAATTCAAGACACAGAATTAAAATTCTTCTCCAAAATCTTTTAATATATTTTAATTAAAATATTGTAAAATGAATCTTCATAAAAGGAAATACATATCCTATTGGATATATTGAACATTTTTAATAGAACAAGGTAAATATTTCCATGTCAAATTTTTCATATTTTGAAATATCATTAATTTGATATGTCTTTATTATGATTCGTTATCATGCCATGATAAAAAACATCCTTAGATCTAATATTAATATTTATTTTATGAATTACTTAATATATTAAATTTAATAAACTTTGGATTAAATATATATTAATTGTTATTTACATATATATGACATATATATATATATATTAACTCTAGATATAATATCGGGAGGAGATAAAGATAACAGTGTAAGAGGTGGACGAGGATAGAGGAAGTGACGAGAAGGGAGAGAGAGGATTTGAGAGAGGGATAGAGAGATGGAGGGTGAAGGGGCGAGATTGATGGAATAAGAAAGACATAGAGAGAGAAAAGTGGAGAGAGAAAGAGAGAGAGGGAGTGACAAGGGAGAGATATAGAGAGATAAAGGAGAGATAGAGGGAGATAGAGATCTAGATGGAAGGTAAAGAGAGTGAATAAGAGAGAGAGGTAGAGATAGGGAGGGAGGGATAGATAGACATGGAGAGAGAGTTTGTGTGTGTTTTGGGGGTGATATAGAGAGATACAAAAGGATAGATGGAGGGAGATATAGATATAGATGGAGGGGGAGAGTGGGAAGAATATTTTTTTCACTAGATGCATTGAATTCAATGTAGATGGTGATTTATAATCATAAGTAAAGAGTGCCCTTTGTTGGTTTTCCTTCCCTTCTTCTAAAGTTTAGGAAGGCTAGATTATTCTACTTGAGTTTAGAAATAGTTTTCTTGTCAACATTTTTTTTCTTGGATTACATTATATGTATTAGTTTTGTTTCAATTATAAATGTCTATGATGGAAGCTTATACAACTTAGATGACTCTTACATACTTAAAATAAAATTCTATTCCTTATATTCCTTTATATTTTGATTGTATTCTTTTCAATAACTCTATAAATATTACAATCAATCCCCTTCCAACTAAATTAATGTAGATCCTTCTCCCATACTGCCACCATCTGTAAGCTATCAGAGTGTGGAGGGATCAGTTACACATGATCGAGCTCATGAAAGATCATGCAATCCAACCAAAGTTTGTGTTCCACTAGTAGATCTTGGCTCCAATGCCAATAGTAGTGTTAGAGGTAGTGTTTATGTCTATGTTTATGATGTTACAAAGAGTGAACCATCTTCATTTGTCGCAACTAAACTTGCTACATTTTTAAATCCTCTTTAAATTCATGTGTTTGTGTCTTGAAATTATCTTTAATTTTTAAATTGTCTTCAATTTATGAGTTTGAATTTAATGTATATGTTATTATGTTTTGTTTGTTATATATGTCAAATTATATTTATGATTTGCAGAGCCTGAGCAAGGCAAAATGAGGGTGATATTGGAATGTCGATCCCTCTGTGGGAAGACGCCATGACCAATATAACACTTGAGGATGTTAGAGCCCAACATGCATGGATTACATGAGAGATGATTACACTCCCGCCTCACTTTCCTACTAGACATACCTTGAATTTGGTGCTGGAGAGCATCAATCAATTTATCTAGACCTATTAGATGGTAAGCCCACATAGTGATCTCCTACATTCCATACATAGGACTATGAGGCAGGAGGTTAGAGGCACAAATATTTTGGAGGAGGTGAAAGCCTCCACCAAGGACGTTGATGTGCATGGGGGATTTTTTGACATCCCTATGGGCCACCATCCTAGATGTCATGGTATGATTCCACTAATGTATTTTAAGAATTTTGGTGTGGCCCCTTTTGTTTATGTTTGATTCATTGAAGCTTGCGGTCAATTCCCCCACCATGATTAGGCCCCCCCTTTACTTTTCCCAACATGTATATGCAGAGTTTGTGCTACATATGAGGCCAAATTACACGAACACCAAATCTGATTTTTATGGACTCGACAGAGGATGTAGCCATTAGAGGAAAGTTTAGCCTAAAAGTGCCCATGAATTTTTCATGTAGTTTCCATGTCATAATATGTAAACCAATCAAAATGCTTTAAATTTAAAAAGAGGTACATGTAAATATTTTGGAGGGATAAAAAGAAAAACTACTTTTTTTTTTTAATTGTATTTTTTGCTTATCTCCTTATAGGTTTACTCAAACTTCAAGTGTAGACACTCATTGGATACAGAATTAAATTCCACAT
Organism: Pinus taeda; assembly: GCA_000404065.3. Taxonomy (NCBI): domain Eukaryota; kingdom Viridiplantae; phylum Streptophyta; class Pinopsida; order Pinales; family Pinaceae; genus Pinus; species Pinus taeda. Next base: position 11,603 of record APFE030906022.1, on the reverse strand, counting down.
CCAACGAGTACCCATTATGCATACATTTTAAAAGATCCACATTGATAAAAAATTAATATACATTAAGAAAGCATGTTAAACACTTTTTTAATCTATCTTCAATTTTTATCAATGTAGGTCTTCTTAAAAGTATGCCTAATGAGTACTCATTGGATGTGGCATATAATTCCACATCCAACGAGTGTCTATACTTGAAATTTGAGTAAACCTATAAGGAGATAATCCAAAAATACAATGAAAAAGTACATTTTTTTCCCTCCATAATTCATAACTATTATTTTATTATTTTAGCCATTACTTTATTATTTTTCCTTAGGAGACCACTTTTAGGATGAAAATTTCTCTAATATATGATCATCCTAGGACTCGTAGGGACCCTGCACATGTACCACCACCTTTGATATTGGTGCCATAACCATCTTGCAATGTGCTATTGCCGAAAGAGTTAGAGGAGCTATCATAGCTTGACGTCGAGACTAGGGATACCATTTCCGATAGCATGTTGACCATATTGTCCAGTGCATAGGTCACAATGCATGGAGAGATGAGTAGACCACCACCATTGCCTCGTGATCTGCTAGTTTGATTAGTTGATGATTTAGTGCTCAAGCTTTTACCCCGTAACCATGTTTTGTCATATGCACATATGTTTCATGATGCCATCCATGAGACTTGGAGGGTGTAAGGCCCATGTGACACATGAAAAGTACATATATATGAAACTTTTAATTCTTATGGTCAGATTACACATTATTTATATTAATACATTTGTATCATTATTGCATTCATATTAATAAGTTCATGATAACATGTAGACATAGGGCTTTATGGATGAGATTGAAGTCATTCGAGGGGGTAATTGATCATCCCGAGTAGCCTTCATTAGTGCATGTTTCCATGGAGTCTCCGACACCTCCACCTCCACCTCCACCTTATCACACTCACATGGAGGATAGTCGCTATGTAGAGCCACCGAGACCAATAGTTGAGGTAAAGTTTTTTAGTCCTAAGATTTCAACATTTTCTTTTTTTTAAGATACATGGATGCTAATTAATTTGTAGAATAATTAGAATGCAGAGTGGTGTCCAGGCTGTAATGATGTGGCTGCATGAGTGGGATGCTGGCTACAGAGGCATTGCCAATGCAAGACCATTAATACAAGCCCCAATCATTGAACCACCAGCACAGGAGCATCAAACTCATATTGATCATACCCCCATCCCACCTACCTCGCATATGGACTTGAGTGAGGTTAGTAGATTCATATGTAATTAAATGTGGTTCAAAATAATTTATTTCTATATTTATTATTTTGTAAATAATGTTGATAGATTTGAATTTGAGTGTGTTATATTGCAGTACCGAGACCTTGACACCATGTTTGACTAGTGGTCACATAGGGGTAGTGGTACTTAGACCACATAGTTTTTATATTTTCAGACCCATTTCACAGGGAACATTCATATGTGATCCAAACTTTGTATATTTTTTATATAGAATGTTTATGGATACATGAAACATTATTTTAATTTATGGATGCTATTATTTCAATTTATGGATGTTTATTACTTATTGTTTATGGATTGTTCATTAAATTTTCAGTTTATGGAAGTTTATGGATGTTAATTATTTTGATGGTTTAAAAAAGAATTTCTACAGTATAAATTTTATTAAAAATATATAACAATTTAAAATAATTAATTAGAATACTAATATTTATATTTTAAAAATATAATTTTACTTTATATTTAGTGAATTTTATCATCCATTTTGTGAATATTTTTCAATTATATGCTATACTGAAATTATCTCTTAATGGTATTGAAAAATAAAAAGGTTATAACAAATCCATATGTAATCAATTAAAATCTCCATGCTATAATATTTTAGCATTATGTAGGACTCTTCATCCATCCATGAATATGGAATCTACAAGATTCAAGAAGTAAAAACATTATGTAATCACCAACAAACCACAAATATTTTATCTACAATATTTAGGAAGTAAAAATTTACAAAATATTCGTTTTGATTTCTAGTTTCATGGACTATGAAATTAAGTACAACCATACTATAATGGAAGTCACTTTGACACTTAAAATGAACTAAAATATGCTTCATATTGGCTTATAGAAAGTTCCTTTTAATGCAATCAATGTATGCTATTATAATGATTTTAATAAATTATTTGAATTCTAAAGGCATCCATATTATAATAAAAAATATATATATGGAAATTTCTGCAACTCACCCGTATACCATTGTGGTCAACTTTTTTAACTTTACTTTAATAAGTTACTTGAAATTTTGAATGGTTCCACACATTTGAAATGCTACTAACTATAAGAAATTTTAATGGTTATAAGTATGTGGTTTCCATAATTACGTTTATTCTACCATCATGTATTACATAAAAGGTTTAAATTAACATCTCTAATACTAATGAATTGTTTAAAGAACATTCAATGGTTTTCTCAACAAGTTCAAAATCTCTTTGACACTTTTATGACCATTTCCTAACTTTTTCTAATTAGAAATTATATACATACTAATTTATATATTATGTTATGATGGTAACTTATAGCATTTCAACCTATCATATCAAGATGAAAATACAAAGGTTTACTATTAACCTAATTATAAAATCACTATGATACACCAAAAATGTAAATACATGTGTACATTGGATATGTTTGGCATTAGTACTTTGTCCAATGGAAAAAATTCCCATAAATGAAGTATCTATACAATAGAAGTAAATGAAAGATATTCAAAGGAAAATTTGATGTTAAACACATGTTCAATAGAAAAACGATAAAATCTATTTTCCTATTTTATTTTTGTAAAAAAATCATTCCTTACCAAATATATAGATACAATTTGTAGAAGTCTTTAGAGCTTCCTTGTGTTTGAATTTTTTTTTTTTTTTTAAGAAATTATAATTTCAATTAGAAAAAGAATGCATAACTGAATTGATAATTATAAAGTAGTTAAACAAATTAATATTGTTTATGTTTTCACAAATAAATATAAACCCAAGTCATATATATTTAAATTTAATATACCAAAAAATAATTAATGATATGTTTCTATAATTTTATGAACTTTCCTAAATTTATATGGCTATCCAAGTATTTCAATCAATTCCTTATCTTAAGGTTCAATTAAGAAAACAAAGTGTTTCATCAATTTCTTATCTTAAGGTTCAATTAGAAAACACAAATAGGATTGAATAAAGTAGTTGTTGGTTACTTTATTGTGGAAATAGTTTATGTTTTAAAAGATGTCTTGTAAACAACAAATAAATTTTATTCAATTTTATTTCTTTTGAGGTTATCTACAAGAGGTTATTATATATATATATATATTATATATATATTATATATATATATATATAATATATATATTTATATTATATAAATATATATATATATTATAATATATATATATATATATATATATATTATATATATATATTATAATATATATATATTATATAATATTCCTATTTGTTGCACTTTTTACAATTCAATATCAAACATGTGTGAACTCTTTCATGCTAACTTAAATTGACACCACGACATTTATTAAAATTTCCATTTTAAGTAAAATAACATTATATATCAACTTTATTGTTCCACTAAAATGGATTTTCTAGAACCCATTATGATGTATATCTATAATTTGTTCCATGCTCAACATGAATACGATACCTGACCTTTAAAAACAATAATATAATTTTTTTTACTTCAATGTACATGGCAATCAAATTATGAGTGTGTTTGTGTGTGTGTATGTAGAGAGAGAAATATGACTTGAAAAACAATGTACATCCATCTTGATTCTAAATCTACGGTGTTAACATAAGGATCCTATCCCTAAAAATAAAACCTCCTTAAAATTTGAAATTTTTTAGAAACTCAAGCACCTCGAGGAACCTAGAGCTTATAACATATACACCATTATGGATCCATCCTATCTCTAAATATAATTTCATTCTATAAAAATATATAGGAATGATGCATCAAGAGGGGTATGGGTACATGATGTCCTTTCATGGGGCATCTATAAATTTATTTTCATATGGCTTCATTATATGCTTGATTTCCACATTCATTTTGATTTTATTTCTTCGTGATTTTATTCCTAATAGCTAATATTAGAGGGAAACCTTTCTCTATGAATTTTATTCACATTCAAGATTACAAAATTATTCATTTGTCACATTTGTAAATTACAAAATTCATATGTCGATCTCTTAAATTAGATTAAATTACACTTGACTGCTATAAAATCAACTTCAAGGCTTGCCATTTGCATCATATACTCATATAACCAATGGATGATATGAATGTAAATCTCCATAATATGTTCATGGTCAGATTCTGTCATCTTACATCTCCTTGGTTCACCTACCTTTGCTTTGATTTCTATGAGATTGATCTGAGCTGTTATGACTAGATGACTGTATTGGGAAGATATATATTCAGGCTTAAAATCTCTATAAATAATGTGACCACCTCGTTTTTTAACCTTTTCAAAAATCTGACCCATCACAACCATGTCACTAATTGGTATGTGAACTGTCCATCTTCATACGGTGGCAACAACCTGAGTTTTACCTGTGTGCATCACATCAAATAGTAGTCCATGATCTCTTTGCTTCTTGAGGGGGAAATGGAAATAAAGACATCACTTACAACCAAAATAAAAAATAACATGTATTATTTATATGTTTGAGATTTAAATTTATAATTGTTAATGATGGACACCACATACCTTCCCTTACAACATCAAATACTTGATCATGATAAAGTGAAACGACAACTTCTTCAACATGCATCTCTTTCCACATCAGAATTGGATGAGGTCCATTTATATTAAGAGGGAGATATTTCCATACTTTCACTTACCCATGTTTTTCACATTGGTAAAATCCACATCCATCTACACCAATGCAAAAATCACAAAAAATATGCGATTTTTCCTATCTCGATGGCAAATATTCCCCCCATATATTTACTCCACACTGAGTGTAACCCCCTTGTGCCTTATATAGTATTACGATACCAAGGAAAGGATCTATTCACATTTCCAATTTCAACATTCCAGAAGAACCTACACACAAGCCTAATAGAACTATGACCTTCGTGTCCTAAATGGGATCTGCGCCAGTTGACCACCTGTACTGATGATTTGAGTCGATGTGAATCATGAATCATTTTGTACCTCCTAAATGCTCATTTCACACAAGCACCTGCAATCATGCTCACCATTCCATGTGCTATTTCAAAAAAGCTCTATGTATATTGAATTTTTGTCTCCTTGTGTAGTCGACTCAACTAATAAAAACTGTGTATTGACTTGAAATTCCTTGCAAAACCATTTGATCATATCCAATTATTTTGAATCATATGACATTTATTTTAAATGATTCATAAATTAGGACAAAGAAACTTTGCACGAACAATGTTTCATGCTCACAATCATCACTGATGTAAAAGTGATACTCCTTAATCACATCACATGATTCATTAGTGCTATCGCTACCATAAAAATTCAATTGTGTATTCCTATACAAAACATGTACGAATATGGACACTTGGTCCAAGTGATAGTACTCACTCTATATATTTGTCTGAGGAGCAAATGTGTAATTCTTGGCAAAGTCTACCATTGATAAGATTGTGCCTATCTGGAATAACTCACGAGAATGCTTAAATTTAGAAGCTTGCCACTTGGACCTGTGCGAGTGTTTGACATATTTATAGATTCGGTTCTAAAACTTCTCGATGAATTTTGAAATAGGAATCTCATCCTCAACATAGTTGATCTTCCTAGGCACCAAAGTTGAATAAGTTGGTTGATTTACCACAAAATACTCATATCGCTTCCATGTGACCATGACATCTAACATACCAGATTGGATGGGATGAATAGTGATGTAGGAGCATATCCTATTTTGTATTTATTTATTTATTTAATTTGGAAAATCTTAGAAAATTCTAGTTTTGATGGAGACTTCTAGAATTTGCTGGAGATTAAGTAGTTACGATAGATTTCTAGAATTGAGAGGATTTCTCTCAACTTCATCCAAATATCTAGGAAAAAGTTCTTTCTTTCAGGAATTTGAGAGTTTTCCTCCTCAACAATAAATAACCATGTAATTCATTTGTAAAACCAATTTTTGAGAGAAAATAATTTAATAAATCATGTGTGTTTTTTTTGTTAATTTGTTCCTCTCAGCTCTACGCCATATTTTGGTATCATATAAAGGCTTTATTTGCAATCAATTCTAAAATTCATAGATGGATTTCGTAAGATTGAGAACATTAGTGTATTGTAAAATTTGTGTTGTGTAATGTGGGAGTTCATCGTGGGATATGTGAACTTGTAACCTGTGCGTTGGGAGCATTTGCGTGGAGGAGTGTTGAGTTGTGTGAACCACTAGAGTGTGGAGGGTATTAGAACATAGAGACACTTGGCTTGAGTGATTTCAAGGAATGAAGAAATGAAGCTGGAATTGGGAGGTGAAGTGAAGTTGTGGAGCATAGAAAAAAATCTGATTTGAAGCGTTGAAAAAAAAAACGATCTGGAGATTTTTATTTAATTTTTTATTTTCTACGCAGAGGATATGCAAGTGTGTGAAGCCTCTGTTTGGAGCAACCAAAGAGCAACCAGAGCCTCAAATTTCATATTTGTTTGTGATATGACTATTGAATTACATCCTGGCATTTTCATAGAGTACGTTGGTGGATAAAGACTCATAAAGTGAAAATCAATAAAATTATCACCAATCGAATCCTTTGAATTCCTCATATGCTCTTTTAATTGATAAAGGGACAAAAAAGAAACTTAGCATTATTTTAATACCAAAAAATTATGAGAGAGAATAAGTGTATATTTAAATATTTTATATAAAATCTTTGCTAAGAGGTTTAAGGAGTTTGTAAGGGAAGTTATAATAATAATTAAGAGTAGTTGTTTACAAGCAATTATTTATAAGTTGTTTAAAGATGATAAATAAAGGTAGAGGAGCTAGGGGAGTTGGAATTGGTCGAGGAAGACCAACTGCCCACCAAGTCTTACTCGATGAAGTAATACATATTTGAGTGAGATTAGATGCATTACAGACAACAGGCAAAAGAGACGTCAACACTGGCGATATCAGCGAAGCAAAAGAAACCTTAGAAGAAGAAGTTGAAGTTGAAGAAGAAACTCTAGAAGAGAAAATGGTCAAGATTATCGTGAGATTAAGTAGCAAGCTAAGATAGGAAGTGCTTATGTATGAGGGAAACTTAAATCTTGAAGAATTGATCGACTGGATTAGCATCATGGATAAACATTTTGACTATGAAAATGTCATTGAAGATAAGAAAGTTTAGTTCACGGTGACCAGATTAAAAGGACATGCTACATTATGGTGGGATAGTGTGAAAGTTGTGCAGAAAAATAAATGCAAAAGGAGAATCACTAGTTGGGATCGAATGGTAGCCAAACTCAAAGTAAATTTCTTCCTCAAGACTATCAATTAAATATTTTTCGACACATGCAAAATATTAAGAAGAATCCATGTCTCTAAAAGAATATACAGAATTTTTTTATAGATTAAGTATAAGGTTTGGTCATGTGGAAGCAAATGATGAAAAATTAGCTAGATATATTAATGGTATAATATTTGAAATACAAGATGAATTGGATATTTTGTCTTTGAAAAATGTTGAAGAAGCTTACCAGATATCCCTTAAGATAGAAGAGAAACTGGTAAGGAAGAAAAGGCATAGAGGAAGAAGATGAAGTACAATAAGGAGCAAAGGATAGTCAATAAGAGGAAGATCAAGCAGAGGAAAAACAAGTAGAGGATATTCAAACAGAAGGTTTCCCATTCAAAAGGAGGAAGTCAATAGTTCACATCAGGCATAATCGTCATCAAGAGGATATTTTAGAGGACAAAGGCCATATCAAAGAGGTAGAGGTAGATATTTTGTGGTAAGATGTTATACATGTAATAAAGTTGGCCATAAATCTGATGAATGTCCAGAAATATCTTCTATTCAGGATAGCATACATATGGAAAACACTGATACATAAAGTGTACAATCCTCTATAGATGAAAATTCAACTAAAACTGGTGAATCCTTAATGATGAAAATAAATTTATTAAAGTCTCCTAAAGATGTAAAGGAACCTACACAAAGGGAAAATTTGTTCAAAACTGTCTGTAAATCAGGAGGAAAATGTTGTAAAGTCATTATTGATAGTGTGAGTATTGATAATATAGTATCCACAAAAATGGTAGAAAATTTAAATTTTGGAAAAATAAACATCCTACTCCATACAAAGTCTCGTGGCTGCAAAAGGGACATCAGATACTAGTTAATTAGCAATGTGAAGTGGAGTTTTAGATAGGATTCTATAAAGATAAATTTCTTTGTGATGTTATGGCTATGGATGTGTGTCATATTTTTCTTGGAAGACTATGGAAATATGTCATGAAATAAATACATAATGGAAGGAGAAACACCTATAATTTTGAAAAGGATAGAGAAAAGCATGCCCTCTTTCCTTTGAAGGATGAAAAAGCACTAGACGAAGACAAATCCAAGGTAATGTTACTTAGTGGAAAATATTTCCTTCAAGAAATCAAATATAGGAGATAAATTTTGCTTTGATCGGTAAGCCAAAGGTAGTCATCACAAGCACGAATTGAATGATCTTCTAGAAGAAATTAAAAATATGTTAAATGAATTCATTGATATTGTAGTGGATGAATTTCCTGATAAGTTTCCTCCCATTAGAAGTATCAACCATCATATTGATCTCATTCCAGGTGCCAAACTTCCAAATAAAGTAGCCTATAGAATGACTCCAAGGGAGAATGAAGAGATTAAAAATCAAGTGCAAGAATTGTTGGATAAGGGTCTCATAGAAGAAAGCTTAAGTTTGTGTGTTGTTCCAACAATGTTAACTCCAAATAAGGATGGAAGATGGAGAATGTGTATAGAATCTCGAGCAATCAACAAAATCACAATAGAGTATAGGTTTCCATTGCCTTTTAGTGATGATATCGTAGATGGTTTAAGAGGTGCTGCATATTCTTCTAAAATAGATTTAAAAAGTGGATATCATCAGATCTAAATTAGAGAAGGCGACGAATGGAAAACAACACTTAAAACTAATAATGGATTATATGAATGGTTGGTAATGCCTTTCGGACTTACCAATGCTCCCAATACCTTTATGAGGTTAATGAAGGAGGTCTTAAAAGAATTCATTGGAAAATTTGTTATAGTTTATCTTGATGATATCCTAATTTACAGTCAGCACAAGGAAGAGAACCTAAGACATCTTAAGATGTTTTGAAGAAGTTACAAAAAGAAAGAATGTTAATCAATTTAAAGAAATGTAGTTTCATGAAAGAAAACTTATTGTACTTTGGTTTTGTGATTTCAAAGGAAGGATTAAAGATGGATCAGGAGAAAGTGAAGTTTGCAATCACTTGGCCAACCCCAAGAAGAATTTCAGAGGTAAGAAGTTTTCATGGATTGGTAAGTTTTTTATAGAAAATTTATCAAGAATTTCAATTGTAGAAACCATAAAAGAAATAAATCAACCATTCTATTTGATAGAAATAGCTAATAAAAGTTTCAAAATATTAAAGAAAAAGATTACAAAACAACCTATTTTAGCATTTCCATATTTCAACAAGTTGTTTCAGGTTGAGAGTGACGCTAGTGGAACTGCGATAGGAGTTGTTCTAAGTTAAGAAGGAAGACCAATCGCCTATTACAACGAAAAAATAATGAAGCCAAGCAAAAATACTCTTCTTATAATAAATAATTCTTTGCCATTATACAAACTTAAAAAAAATGGAGACATTATCTTATGCCAAAAGAGTTCATCCTTTACACATATAATCATGCTTTACAATATATCAACAATCAGACAAAATTGAGTCAAATACATGTTAAATGGATTGAATTCTTACAAAATTTTAAATTTTTATTAAGCATGAAAGTGGGCATTCAAATAAAGTAGTAGATGCACTACGCAAGATCAACTTAATTCTGGAAGAATTTCAAGTGAATTTCTTAGGATTTGATGAGATAAAAGATATGTATAAATATGATCCAGATTTCAAAGAAGATTATGCGGCTTGTGAAAATATTGTAAGTAGAGATATAAGTCCATGGTTAGATTACATGATACAAGAAGGAATTTTGTTCAAAGGAAGGCAATTATGCATTCCAAGAAGTTCGATGAGAGATAATCTGTTAAAAGAAAAACATAGTGGAGGCTTAGTTGGTAATTTTGGGCAAGATAAAACTCTAGCACAATTACAGGCATCCTACTATTGACCTTGCATGTAAGAAGATGTAAGAATATTTGTTGAAAAATGAAGGATATGTCAATATGCAAAGAGGAAGAAGTCAGAACATTAGATTATATCAACCCTTACCAATACAAATTGAACATAGGACTCTATAAGTCATGAATTTTGTACTAGGATTGACCAAAACACAAAGAGGAGGAAGTGACTCAAAATTTGTTTTTGTTGATAGATTCTAAAAAATGGCACACTTTATAGCTTGTAAAAAGACAAATGATGCAACTAACATAGCAAAATTGTTCTTCAAAGATATAGTTAGATTGCATGGATTACCTACAAGTATTGTTTCTAATAGAGACACCAGGTTTATGGGCCATTTTTGGAGAACTTTATGGAAAATGTTAGGAAATAATCTTAGCTTTAGTTCAACATATCATCCTTAGGTTGATGGTCAGATAGAGGTGGTAAATAGAAGTCTTGGAAGTATCCCGAGAAGTTTGATAAGTGAGCATCCAAAGCAATGGGATTAGGTACTTGCTTAGGAATAATTTGCATATAACAACTCACCTAACAAAAGAATAGGAATAAGTCCATTCCAAATTGTTTATGGAATTCATCCAAGAGGAATTTCTGAGTTATGGAACCTTGGAAAATGAGAATTTACAAGTGCAGATGGTGAAGATTTTGCAACCACTATGCAAGAAATACAAGACCGAGTCAAGCAACAATTACAAGAAAGCAACAATAAGTATAAACAAAGAGTAGATTCCAAGAAGGCAATTGTATTTTGAAGTTGGGGACTTATTTATGCCACATCTTTGGAAATAAATATTTCCTAAAGGGGAATATAATAAGTTAAAACTAAAAAAGATCGGACCATGTAAAATTTTGAGGAAATTTTCCTCGGATGCTTATGAAATAGAACTACCTAAAGACTTTGGAATTTCGTTAATTTTTAATGTTTCATATCTATACCCGTTTAAGGAACCAATAAATGATCCTAAAGATGCACCTGTTAGTGATAAAGTTTAGTAGGAGAAGCAACTACCTTCATCACTAGCAAAGTATATTGAATGAATCATCGATAAAAGGGTGGTTAAAAGGACCAGGAATAAAGAGTATTTTCAATACTTGGTTAAATGGAAGAATCAACCAGTCGAAGATGCTACTTGGATGATAGCGATAGATATTTCAAAATATGGTACCAATATTGAAGAACTCCAGAAAAGTATATGAATGTATCTTTTTCTCCTCGGTAGTATGATGGAGGAT
>APFE030906021.1:0-31394 GCA_000404065.3 Pinus taeda | reverse complement strand
GCCATACTTGTGGAGGCGACATGCTGTGTATGAGTCAAGGCCTCGTGCTGTCATTATTTCTTTGGATAATTCATTATACAGGTTACCGAAGGTAGCCCCACCTACCGCCACCTCTTTGATCATTTCTAAGAAAGGCAACAAGCTCATCTCCCAGACCAGGAAATTCAATTGTATGGTGTGCTCCCAAAGTAAGGGGAAGATCGTTGCTACATCCATGACCCCCGCAAAGGGTTCCTCCACGCAGAAGCAGCAGCAGAGGGATATAGTCATGACAGAACACAGGAACAACTTCTCCTCACCCACAGGGGTACCACACAAGTTTCAGGTGGGCAACAAAGTCTGGTTGCATCGACAGAAAGAACGCCTTACCAGAACCCATCAGAAGCACAGAAGACTCCAACAAGGTCCTTATAGCAGTACCAAGGCTATGGGCAACAATGCTTTGAAGCACAACATTCCTCCATTCCTCCACTTGCACCGAGTGTTCAATGTGGACCGTCGTCGACCATGCTTCCCACCATTTCTGGACACATCAGAGATTGCAGAACAACTCACCAACGACCCAGCTCAGCAGAAGCTTCCTCATCTCAGGGAGGAACTCAATGCAATGGGGACCATTGCTTCCTAAGGGGGGAGGAATGATCCAGGTGGATGTTGGTGGCTACCCACCTATCCCATTTGGACCCTCGCAACTGTCTCTTTCAGTTTTTCAGTTTCCGTAATTGTAGCACAATTTACTATTTTTAGCAGTTTTTTTCGGGTCCTGAACTTCCGGAGCCGTTTTGAGGCCCTAAACGACGTTTTTTGGGAAATCTGGGGGCAACATGGGGCCATGGATCAATGTTTCCCTTCCCAAACTGGTAGTTCTTGGACAGATCTTTCTAACGAGCTATCATACGCGTCAAACGGAGACCGTATGCCAAAGTTACGACCCCGGGAAATTGATGTACCAATTTACCCAAAACGGGGCCCACAGTTTGGCGTTTCATCTTCTAGGGGTAGGGTTTTGGAATGTGAAGGGTTTTCCATTGTTTCTCAACAATAAATAGGCCTTCGATCCTCATTGTAACACAGTTCGGAACAGTTCAGAGGCATGTAGACGCACATCTCTTCTCAGAGATAAGCTACCATCGCCCTAGCTGGTTTATTTCCAACTCTGGTTGTAAGCATATTTCAGTATTTTCCATTAATGAAATGAAGCATTATTTCCATTGCATCTTTGTGTATATGGTTATCTCTGTATTTTATTGCGTTCCTGTTTAAATCTGGATCAGAGAGGGCTCTCTCTTTATGATTTATCGTTGTTTTGCTATGATATTAGGTTAGTTATTTATGCTCAAAGTGTTTGTTTTGATTTGCTTGGTGGAATTGAGGAAACAAATGAGTAGAGCAGCTATTCAGGCCATTGGGCTATGGAGTCAAGTAGGAAAGATTTAATAGGATTTGATTAACACTGAGGTAAGAGTTCACAAGGCAAGCTAGCACAGCAGGGACAAATCTGAAAGTTTTGATGGATGGAAATCTCAACCAGGGTCAAGGGAAATGAAGAATCCTTATTATTTAGATTATTTTTTGGATACATCGCATAAGGATTCTTTTTCATCGACGTTTCGAACCAGCAATGGTGGTTCATCTTCAGGATGTCAAAGAATATTGAAACACCAGTCTTATTTTTCCAATTATATATAGAGAGATGCTTAGTCGACATAATTAATTTAATTATTCATTTTTCCTTTTAGGTTTATGGTTATATTAATTATATTTGTTTTAATTATCTAATTATATAATTATTTGAATTTAATTTGAAATTAATTATTTCTATTTAATTATATTTATTTATTGATAATTAGTTTTAATTATTTATTTTATTTTAATTCTCTTCTCCTCTCTCTCTCCTCTCTCTCTCTCCTCTCTCTCTCTCTATATATATATATATATATATATTAAATTAATTTTAATTTTTATAACAAACAATTATATAAAATTAAAATTAATAAATAAACTGAAATAAATATAATTATAACAATAAAAATTAAAAATTAAAAATTAATAATTAATTAGAAAAATAATTAAAATAAATAAATAATCAAAAATTAATACAATTAAAATTAAAAGTAATAATCAATTAAAATAAACAAATAATTAAAATATATACAATTAAAAACAATTATATAATCAATATAAATTACAACAATTAAAATAATTAAAAAAAAGAAATAATTAAAATAGAAATAATTAATTAAAATCAAATTAAAATAATTAGATAATTAGATAATTAAAACAAATATAATTAATATAACCATAGACTTAAAAGGAAAAAAGAATAATTAAATTAATTATGTTGGTTAAGCATCTATATATATAATTGGAAAAATAAGACCAGTCTTTCAATATTCTTTCACATCCTGAAGATGAACCACCGTTGCTGGTTCCAAACATTGATGAAAAAGAATTCTTATGCGATGTATCTAGAAGATAATCTAAATAATAATGAAACTCGCACAAACCTCAAAGACAAGAAGAATCCTTAACAGGGATTAAGATGAAGCGGGAAGGTTTGGAAAATAGCAAGGGCAATTAAGTATCCTGTACTACGAGCCAATAGAAGGAATCAATGATAGAAGTGAGGGAGAAATTAAGAATTCCCAAACTTAAGTAATTTAGCAGAAAACATTAAATAAGCAAACAGTTAAAACAAAGAGCACTTAAGCTAATTCTAATAGTATTATTCCTTGTTTTCTTTTAAGATTTATAAGAAAACACATCTAATATTTCATAACACAAAGGAAAAATGATATTTAAACATGAGAGAAATGATACTTATTTGTTTCCCACAGTGCACATGAATTGAGTGAAATGTCCTCAGCGTTATTTAATCCAATAAACTAGTTCAACCTTGATTACAGTAGCTCCTTTAGTTCCAAACAAAATGTCTCTAGAAATGCTTTTTAATCCACACTAATTACTTCAATTTCTGAAGTATTTATACAAAAATCAACACAAAATATCTCATAACCATACGAGATTTATTATAGGAAACAAAAAATATCTTCCACACGAAGATAGAGATAGATGCAAAATAGATTGTTTGTTATCCCTCTATTTGTGAACATGGTGGATGCTTGAACTTGGATTTGCCTCTTGCAGTTGTCTTGGTAATTTTCTGCTAGACTTCACTCTTATCTTCACCTATTGATACTCTTTACCTGTATTTACTAGAATTTACCGTAGTAAACATGTTTCACTCCATAGATTTACTATAGTAACTTTATAGTATATCCATCATATTGGTCCACCATTCGTTATCTGGTATTTCCATTCTGATCATCTTCCTATACACTTCATCAGCTTTTGTGTACTTAGAAAAATTGGGTCTGATGGTGAATAGGTGCTTCACTTCATGTTCTATGTAAAATAGGTTCTCCAAACCATCCTAAAGCACCTTTCCTGTAGGTAGTGCTTTTATTGTTGAAGAGCTGGCTTGACTCCTGGCCTGTTTGTTTAGTCTATCAATATAGTCTTCATGTGTCATCAACTTGTCATTTATGACCAGTGAGCTTGGAAGGCCTTTTTCTCTCAGAATGCCATATTTTAACATGAAATTATCTATGTCTGTCTGAATACTCTGACACATTTTCTCTAGATTAAGCATTAAGTTCCTCTTAGTAAGAACTTTCTTAATCTCAAGGATGGTAGTTGTTTGATCCTCAATTTCTAATTGCTCTAGATGATGTTGGTTTCTGCTGTTCAAAAAATTAATCAATTGATTTGCCTCTTTAGGCTTATCTCCCAATTCTTCTTTGGTATTCTGTATAGCTTCCACAGCTACCTTGACTAGTTTAGTCTGTTCAAAAATAACCTAAATAAAGGCAAAATATCATTGATGGAATCAATGATATTGGCCCACAAAATATATTTCATACCTCTCAATAGTTTTTCTAATGTAAAGTCCTTCTCCAGGACTCTCATTCTTTCATCCATCCTTTTGTTCTCTCTTTCTACCTCTTTATTCTGAATCTATGCAAGCTCATAGTTTGTTTCCAAACTTGACATTTGTTCTTTAAGCTTTTTCAATTCTGTAGCCTGGATACTCATCTGTTCCATGGCTTTGATCACTTCATCTATTATTTCTATTATTGATCCTACACTGGTTGATGTACCTGTAGTTGAAATAATCCCTGCTATTGGCAATGTTGTCACTGGTGGAAGTGTTGGTGTCAAGGAAGTTGCCAAAGTGGAGGGTACTACTGTAGAAACTGTGGGTATGACAGTCTGAGGAGCGGTGGCCAGCTCACTCTTCTTAGACTGTATATCATTTTCCAATTCCTTCTCAGTTTCTTTTAACTCCTCATTTAACTTAAGGACTAGGTCCACAAGTTCTTCCTCCTTTTTCCTCTCTATAACTTCTGCAGTTTGAGGATTGTGAAGAGGAGGGATTTTGAGCTGCTCTTCAGTGTAGCTATATCATCATTTTTCTTTTTAATTAATTGTTTAGCTGCTTTGACATCCTTGGGATCATGTCCCAACTCTATCAACAAGTCTTCTAAAGTTTTTATTCTAATGTCTTTAGCCTAAGAGGAGGCCTTTTCTAATTGCAGTTTTGCAGGCGTATTGTGAAATGTGTTTTGCAATCGATGTGTTGTGATGGCTTTATTGGTCAAGGTGGAATAGACCATCTCACCAGTTTTCTTATGCAATTATATTTGGTCAATAGGATGGACATCCTTTGCCAAAACTTCAAAATCAGTGTTCAAATAGTCAGCCATGGATCTTGGCTACTGTATAGTTGGTTTGAGGAAGCTCATTTGCATTTTTCCTCCCTTTATGTCAAAAGCTGACACAAGCCTAGTCTGATTAGTTGGAGACATTTTGAAATAGTGCGCATAGGTTTGAGCTTTTAATTTCTCATTCCTTGCTTTAATTTCTTTGTATTTTCCTTTAATGTTTAGGCTCTGTTCAGAGAAAGCTCTGAGAGAAGACACCTCTATGCTTTGCTGGCTTTCCAATGCTTATATATGGGAGGTGGATGGTGTTCCACCCGCTGGGATAGTCTGCCTACTATCGGTCCTCTCTACCACTATGTTGCCTGTGGTCTCCTCAGTATACTCTTCTTCTGCATAGGGGTTTAACCTTTTCCTTTTAGAAAACATTTAATCAATAGGCCTGCTGGAAGGAGTGGCCTCTTCCTTGTCTCTTTTAAGATTTCTTTCCTCATTGAGAGGAGTCTGCAACACAAGAGGGTTTCTCATGATTTACTGGGGTTGAGCCAACTCTTCTGAGATTTCATGCTACTCTGATTCTTCTTGTTGTTCTGAATGTTCCTATTGTCTTGATGGCTCAGCTTGTTCTGAGGACTTTGGTTGCTCTGAATCTTCTACCTGTTATGATGTACCTTGTTGTTATGATGGTTGTGTACTGAGTTCCTACAACTGTCTTTGTGATGAAGTCTCTCTTGGCACATGTACAAAGGAATATTTATCAAGTCTTCTTTCTAAATCTACCCATACATTGTCAACTTCAACTTGTGTGCTATCCTGCCCTATTAAAGTGCCTTCCACCCATTCAGATTGATTGGCATATTGTTCAATCTCTGGGATCCTATGGTGGATATAAGGTGACAACTTATGTTTTTGCCTTCCGTAAAAAATGAAGCTATGACGGTCATAGGCCCAGATAAAACTCTTTTTTAATTTTAATCTTTGGAGGATTTCATCTACCTCCTTTCCTTTATTCTCAGCTTGACCTTCTTCTTGGTATTGACAAAGTGAATCTCATCTGAATTGATCATTTGCCTATAGTACTCTAGAGAAAATAATCGCATGGGGAGGTATCTAGGTAATTTATAAGGAGGCAGCTCACACCCATAAATTCTGATATCAGTATGGTTTTGGTACAAATACCAATCCCCAACTTTGTATTGTTTGGACAGCTAGAGAACCCTCTTAATGTCTACACTGATTCTAGGAGGGGGACTTCCTATCAACATTGTAGTCACTGGATGTACAAATTGGTCAATAAAATCTGTATATGGATAGGGAGAAGAAAAAGACATGTGGAAAAGAGAAGTCCAAAAGATGACAGATCTAGGATTCCCTCTTGTATCAAGTTTTTGTACAGGGAAGGGAAACCTAGTAGTCTGGTAGTAAAGAAACAAGTGATATAGGACTAATGAATATTTGAAGACTCTTTCATTCTCTAGTCTCATTTATTGATCATGCATTTTATCTGCAATGAACTTTGCATAATCAAATTTGACTACAGGAGGTTGACCAGGGGTAAAAGTAGACATGTAGGCAAAGGTCATCTCATCAACATACTCATTAGTGGAAAGCCCCAAAATGCATGCTATCATTGTGGTAATATCCCTGCCCAAATAGAAAATAAGCATGACATGTAAGGAGGGGGGTCTTTTGGCATGTTTTTTTCTTCAATGGAAGTTTGACAGATTTGGGTAATTTTGGAACTAGGCAACTTTGAAGATCTTTCAAGTAAATCAACAATGGAAAGGGGAGTGAAGTCTTGACCAAGTTGCAACTGTAACATCTCATTTATGGACTCGACTGTAATGGTGAATAGGATTTTATGGTCTCGAGACACTACAACACTCAGAATTGGGTCATAGATTGCATGGCAGTGGTGTATAATATCCGGGAAGACATGGACACTGGGGAATTGATACTTGGGCAGATTTGATTCCCAAAGACCTACCTTATCTACATGGTTCAAGTAATTGTCTCGGTACTTGCAATGCAATTTCAAAGGGGTTTCATCAAAGGTGAGGTCCTTTATTTGAATGTCTCTATCAGCCAGGGGAAGATGGTCTAAATCCCTGTGGGGAGCAGTAACTGGCATGACATCTAGGGCAACTGGAGCATCCATCCTTGGTTCTTGTGGATTCAAGGACGAGGGTAGGGAAATTTAGGGAATTATGAAGAACTGCGTCGTTTCAGGGAGTCTCAAGACTGTTGAACAACTTAATTTTACTAAATTACTTGGTTTTTCAGCAATTTAGTCCAGGCTCAATATGAAAGTAGGGTTTCTCAGTAAAATGGGTAAATAACTAGTTATACTTGTATGGAGGGATAAATGGCGCTGGTGTACTGCTTGGAGGGAGTGCATGGGTCTATAGCGACAATTTGGAGTTCAGCGGCTTCTTGAGTTTGACAGTTGGAAGCAAGGTGACAGTTTGAACGTACTCTGCCTGTGCATGGAAAACAGAAGGTTCTTTTGTTTTGGTAAAACAAAAATAATGAGTAATTTTGTGTTATTTTCAAAGTCAATGTTTTGGCAGGTATAATGAAAGTGACAGTTGGTGCCAACTAACGGACGGGATGTTTTGTCGTTTAGTGAGGGTGGTAAGAGGAAGCGGTAATGTAGTTTGTCACACCGCTTTTGGTCATTAGGCGGTATTGGGAGAGGTCCGCCCAATGCCACTTTTCGAGCAACGTGTGGCAGGGAGAAAAATAGTGAAACCTCTTACATTGGGCAGGTAAAGATCGACATCGGAGGCCACCTGATATGAGTGTCGACTGTTAGATCTGAAGGGGTCAGATCGTACGATGGTCAGGGCAGGGATTTGATCGAGAATTACTGGAGGGGCCCAACAAGATAATAACTACTAATTAAGGAGATGAATGACGTTTGCGGTGAAGTGATTGGAGGAGGGTTCTTAATTAATCACATGTTGATTAATTAATCCCTTTTTAATGCAGTGGAGGTTATGGGTCTTAATTAATCATAGATAGATTAATTAATCTACAGATTAATTAATCCATCTAAACATTTTATTGTTATGGTTTATATTTCAAACCTTGGGAGCGGGATATTATCATAAGGAATTTTAATAATATATCCGGGAAAGGGGTATATTTTGGGGGAGCTAAATATAGTAGATTAATGTTAATATGAAATGGAAGCAGGGATGAAAAAATGCGCTAAGTCAAATGCTTTTGAAATATATTCATATCCTCGTATTAAACATTATAACTTAGGCTTACGCGCATTTTGTGAGTTTTTATATGGGGGTTTTTTATTGAGGATAATTATTTTCCCGAGCAAATAATGATTTGACGTTAGGAAGAAAGGGGATTTTTAGGGAAAATGAATGAATTATAGAGGGGGTGAATGTTGATGAGGGGGTTTTAGCAATTAGAACCTGTAAGTCATTGGGCCGAGGGTTCGGTCCCTCCAGAAGTCAGAGAAATTCTCTAAGCCCCTTTGACTTTAAGGTTTTGGTACTTTGATTGTTGTTTGTGGAAAATTAGTGAAGTAGGGATAAAATGAATGAGGAAACTAATAATTTGACTTTGTAAATATCTCCTTGTTATCCATGATTTTCAAAGTAATATGATGATGAAAGTAAATGATATGAGTTGTGACTAGTCATTTGTCATACACAATTCTGCAACCATTCATCTACTTACCCACCTACACATCCTACCATTTTTTCTACTTTTTATTAGGGTGCACTTAAACTAGCAAACCCTTATGAAACATTTTTCTTTTTTTACAATGGAAATCTATCTAAATCTATCTTAATTACATCCAAGGGCTCAGATTGAACTGTTGAGCTCATTTTATTCACTCTACCTATCTACTTATCTACCAAGATTAAATAATTTGGTCAGATTTTATTCTTTATCTCTAAGCATGAAATTCAAAACATGGAATAACCAAGATTAAACTATTTGGTTACCATGGATTGTGGCATAAGTAGCAATTTGCACACAATCATTTAAACAAAAAGTGAAATAACAGTTGCATTTTGACTTGCACACTTTCATGGTCTTTTTCATTTTTCTTTGGGGTTCATTTTCTTTCATTTTTTTGACCTTTTCTTTATTCTTTTTGTCCTTTGATTTTTCTTTTAGGACATACCCTCTTTACATCTTTAAATTTTTTGATCTTTTACAAATATGGAAAACATTTGCAGAAAGCAAAGGTATGTACATATTCTAGAGATAACTAAGTCAATCATAAATTATGACACATATTGGTATAGGAACATAACACCACTTATGCTCATTCAACTTTATAGACTCATGGTAGACTGGTTGTCCTTCTTTCATCAAGACTCCATTGATCCCCTCCTTGCAAGCATCTATGCACACCACAAAGTCATTCTCTGGATCTGTTATCCTTAATATCAATGAACATGTGAGAAAATATTTCAATTACTCAATGATGGCTTCACATTTCAGGCTCCTTATGAATTTAACTCCTTTTATATATAGTGTTATGATTGGGTGGTTGATCTTAGAGAAATTCTAAATAAATCATCAGTAATACTCAGCCAATCCCATGAAGAATTTGACTTCTATCATGTTCTATGGAGTAGGCAACTCCATAATAGTTTTGATCTTCTATGGATCCACTGTTACTCCTTATTTGGAAACAATATGTCCAAAATACCAAACCTGTGACTAGAAAGGCCACACTTGTTGAGTTTAGCATACAACTTTTTCTCTCTAAACAATTGAAATACCACTACTAAGTGTTCCTCATTCTCCTCCTTGGTTATGGAATAAACTAATATATAATGCATGAATAACAACATGAACGTATGGAACACTTAGGAACACAAAAATAGAAGAGGTCATCTTCTATGAAAAGTATTTTTTAGAATTTTCCCATTAATAGGTAAAGATTCTCTTTTCCCTACTAAATCTTGCAACAAAAAAGTGGAAGGACTTATGATTTCTACAATTTGGAATGGGCCACGCCACATTTGTTGGAATTTCGAATGTGTCTTTTTCTTCATGAGCCTTGTCCCATTTCAAAACTAAATCTCCAATTTGAAAATCTTTCTTAAATACCATGCTTGAATCAAAGGAAGCCTTTACTAATGCTTGATGATGAGCATGTGTTATTTTAGCCTGTTCTCCTTGCTCTTCTAGCTTAAGGATCTACAATTGTCTTAGTTGTAAAGATGAAGTTAGTGTTTCATCAATAAATTGAACTAAGGCCAAAGAAGGAATCACTACATGATTTGGGAGAACTACTTCTTTCCCATAAACTAAATTAAAGAGAGAAGTGCCAATGGAAGCCTTTGGGTTATTCGGTTTGCCCACAAAACATACATCAAAGATTTGTGCCAATTTCTATGATTCTGATCAATGGTTTGCTTAACGATTTTGATTAAGTTTTTATTCATTGATTCGGCCAACCCATTCCCTTGTGGGTAATAATTGGCAGAGTATTTAAGCTTAAAACCTCTTTTAAGTGCAAATTCAATCATAGCATTGCCAGAAAAATATGATGCATTATCAAACATTAAAGCAGAGGGCAAACCAAACCTAGTAATTTTGAACTGATCTATGAAATCAATGATGTGTTTAGCATTAGCTGTCTTGAGAGGAACTGCTTCTACCCATATAGTAAAATAATATATAGCTATAAGGATATACCTATGCTGTTTGGAAGAGTGAGGAATGATCTCACCTATTATATCCAATCCCCACTGATCAAAAGGTTGATCAATATTGACTAGTTGCAAAGGTAATGATGGTTTCTTTTGTCTCCCGGCAGCAGTTTGACAAACTTGACATTTCCTTACATAGCTATGTGCATCTTTAAATAGTGTAGGTGAATAGTATCACGCGTGCAAGATTTTATGTGTTGTAGCATCCCCCACATAATGTCCACCTGCTAGTCCATCATGGAGTTCTTGCAACACCTTTTCAACTTCTGATTTCTCAAGACATAGAAAGAGAATAGAATCGTAATTCATTCTAAAAAGTACATCGTTTATGAGTTGATATTGCTTAGCCTTCAATATTAGAGCTCTTTTCTTTTTATAATCCAGATTTGAAGGAGCATACCCATTCTTTAGGTAAAATATGATATCAGCATATCTCGATTCAATATTGTCTAGGCTTACCTCATACATTTGTACCTCTTGAATTGGAGATGATAATTCAAAAATAAGCAATGCTCCAACCAACATCTTCCAAAAGCCTTGTCCTTTTAAAATATTTGTTGGCCTGATCTTAGTGTCGTATTCTTGTAGGGCAGTGACCTAATTTTCTCTTTTTTCACCCACGTCTTTTTTTACTAAGAGATTTCTTACCATTGGAAATGGTACTATGATGTTTGTATCGGTTTTAAGAAGAAAAGGTCTAAAATATTTAATTCATCCCCTTGTAGATTTGAAATAAAAAAGGCAATTGGAGCTTCCGCCTTATCTTGATTATCTTGAGTGAGTATCGCAGCATATGATTTATCAGATACAAATGTATACAAAATAAAAGGATCAGAAAAATTTTGAGTCGCTAAGGATGGGGCATTAATAATCACTTGCTTGATCAAATTGAACGCTTCATATTACTCTTGGCTCCATTTAAAGAGTGGATTCTTCTTTATCATTGCTTGTAATGGTGACACAATCCTTGAGAAATCTGGAACAAATCTTTTGACAAAATTAATCTGGCCAAGAAAGGATTGCATGGCTTTCTTATTATGTGGCAAGGATATTTCGGAAATCTCCTTAATTCTATCAAGATCAATATGGATTCCAGATTTTGACACTATAAATTCAAGAATTTTTCCTTCACTTAATGCAAAAAAGGACTTTTTTGGGTTAAGTGAAATCTCGTACCTTGATGCAGGAGCATTCAGCCGAAAGGAAATCAATGTAAATAGTAGACATAGGGCGTCATGCATTTTTGTAATTAGTTTCCTAAGTTCCAAGTCAGTTTAATATTTAGGCTTTTAAGTGTGATTTAATTAGATATCCTCAAAATAAATAAATGAGAAAATAGGAACTAGGGAGAACTTTTAGGCATAAAAGGAATGGATGTGGATCATTAAGTGATAAGGAGGCTTTTCTATTTTAAAACAGGAAAAGATGGAATAAAGACTCAAGATGTTTTTTGTCAGATGTATGCATTGCATGTAGAGCTTTAAAGCTTTTATGTTTTAAATCGTTATGTAAAGCATGTTTTTTTTGTATTAGATAAGGACCGAGAAGGCCTATCTATTATTATATAAAAATAAAGTGGCAGCAAAGCTCTCATTAGAGAGGGGTGTGCCAGAAAAAGTATTATTAAACTTTTCTCTTAGGGTTCTTAGGAATCATTGATTTTTTGTTAAACTCGATGCATGCACCCAATAATTTAATTGACTGTGCATTAAAGGGTTGAATCGCCTTCCTATTCGCATCTTGATGCCTTTATGGTGTGTATTGGAATAATTTAGATCTTTTTTATATTTCATTGTAGAAGCATTGTTTGCAATGGACTAAGTTAAGCGACCAAACTTCTATTACCTTTGAAGATTCTACCATTTGTACGTTGGCAAGTTGACAGTAACTGGAATTGCCGAAGAAAGGTTATCTTGACACGAATAGTCCAGTGGGTTCGATTATCTGTCTTATTTCAATATGGTATTTTGACCTCTCCATGAAATACAATTAGAAGGTCAGATTGTTGATGGTGTTGGGCACTAGGGCCTTTATAACAGGTGAAAAGTGAGCGGTTCCTTGTCATGGGCAGTGAGCTGCTACCGAAATTGCATTTAAAAAGGAACAACAGTATCATTCCTCAGAGCCAAAGAGAAGAGCGGTATCATTCCCAATACCGCATCATAAAAGAGGTTTTGTAATTTTATTCGAGATCGCCGATTACAGGAGCTGAATGTCATAAGGGTCAGCGTGAGGGTGCGTTGGTCCGATAAGGGTCATCGTGTGTGGAGTAGTAAGCTTTGAGACACCCATTATTCAGAGAACATTCGAGAAGATCCAATTATAGTGCATACAATTCATGAGTATGGAAGCGGAAAATTTGTTGATTGTATTTGGGTCCGGAATCCAAAACTTAATGCCTGCATAAGTGTATGAGTAGGATTATGTTATACGATTTTTCCATGCTGGATATCAGAAGATCGTTCTGAGATTGAATTGGGGATTCACAAAGATTTATGAGATTCATTACATAAGATTACTGTAAGTTGTGTTCGCAATTCGTTGGAGGAAGATTGCCAAGACCTGTAGGTGGATTTAAAGCACGACTTCGCCTTTATTGAATTAGCAATCCTCATGATGCGGATGAAGAAAGATACTATCTTAATGGAAGATATCTCGATGGGAGTTTCTTTGTTGTGAAAATTTCCAGACGGTGTGGATCAATCTAATTGCAGAGAAACGTGGACAACATGATGATCAAACTTTGAAATAGTCTCGATGGTTTTAAAACTCAGTCCAAATATTCAGTGTAGAGCGTTGTTAATGGAAGGTATGTGGTGTTAGTATTCATTTGGAAACAAATTTTAGTCTATATGAATTGGTTGCCATAACAGAGTGTTTGAAGATCCTGGTTATTGCAGGCCCAACCTGCATCATTAGTGGTATCAGAGCAAGAATAGCTCTGTTTGAAGGTTTAAGTTTTTTAAGTTAAGTTAATTGCATGTGATGAATGAATGTTAGATTTTTGGAACTAATGAATATTGCAGCATACAGATGTAGTGCAGTTGAGGAAGTGAAACAAGATCATGCAAGATCTTAAAGGTGGGATGATTTTTTTTGAGTTGAAATTTATGATTGAAGTTTATGGTTGAAGAGAAGATGATGGCAATGAACCTGGAATTCAGCTAAAGGCTGAATAAGGACAACAATTGTAGTGTCCTGAAGAAGAAAAGTGAGTTGAAGAGATAGCCTAGAGAGAGCAGAGGAATGCTCAAGAGGTTCCAGAGGCAGTGAGCCAGTACTTACCAAAAGACTAAGTGAGAAGAGCTTGGTGAGGTAAGTGGCAGCAAGAGAGATGCTGTTGCAGAGGCTAGTACAACTCATGGTGAGTGAGAAACTCATGAGGAAGCAATCTGCCAGAGGGAGAGGGACTTTCAGAGGAAAAGGAAGTCAAGGTGGTAGAGGAAGATCTACAACACCTAAAGAAGGAGCTAGCCGTAGCTCAACCCAACATGCACCCACAGGAGGTGATGCAAGAGGCAGAAGGAGTTTTTCTAGAGGAAGAAGAGGTTCAGAGAAATTCCACAGAGATGAGATGACTGCAGAAGTTACAATTGTAGGTACTAGAAGAATGGCTACAAGAGCAGGAAAATCAGAAAGGAAAATGGATCTTTCCACTGAAGGGAAAGAGAGTGGTTTGGCGACAATTGCAGAGGAGGTTGAGGCAAATTGTGATTGCCTTATTGAAAAAGGGACTTAGAGTTCTTGAGCCAGAGAGTGAATTTGAAGATTCCACACGTAGATATGTTCAAAGGAAAATGTTGGAGGAAGCAATCAAGACTAAAAAGTCTTGTGGTTTTAAAACTAATGAGTTGTGTGTGTTTGCAGGTGTAGGGGAGGTTTCCATTGGTGAAACAGAGGAGAAGATCGTTGGTGATTTCTTTAGTTATTGGGCAAATTCAGATCATTTGGATAATGAAAAACCGTGTATTTTTGTAGCTGACAATTGTGATGTGATTACAAGTTTTACTGAGGAGGATGTGCAATCTTGTGAAATTGTTACAGCATAAGAGGAAGTTCTTGTGGATGCAGAAGAAGTGAATCAGTCTGAAGCACAGATAAGGGAAGTAACAGTTGATACTGTTGAACATTTTGTGCAAACTGAAAGTTTATGTATGAATGCAGGGATGATACATGATGATGATCAATTTCTTATAAATGTTGATAATGAAAAATTGTTTTTATTAAGTGATGGACAGATAACTGCGTTTATTGCAGGAGTTGAGAATCAGAATTATGTTATGATAATAGATGATGAGATGGTAACAACAGGAAGCTTGGCTTGTGAAACTATTGAAGATTGTATAGAAAGTTTCTCAAAGGAGATGACAGGTTTATGGCATGAGTTAAGTGTTCTAGAGAAGAGACTAGAAGTACAGAAGATAAATATTCAGAATATAAAGAGAGAGATGAATGAAAATAAAGAGGTTCATTTTTATGAACCAGAATACATATGCATTCTCGAAGGAGATGATGCTGAGGATAGACTGAGTGATAATCTCAAGAATTATTGGGATTAGTATACTTAATGCTGGCAGAGGGAAGTAAGGCACTAATGCCTTATGATTTTTATTCTAACAATTGTTTTGTGAGTACAGGTCTTAATGAAGATGATGGAGAAAATATGTTAGACAATGAAATTGAACTAATGAGGTGGATGATGATGAAAGTATCCTGGAAGAGGCCAGCAGCAATAAAACAAAAGGGAAGCAGCAAAAGAAAGACAACAGAAGATTGCGAGAGCACAGCTAGTAGAGCAATGCAACATAAAGTGTGGAAACCTGGAGGAAGGCAGCGAGCAATAACACATGATGACTTGCAGAAAAAAGTGTGGGATCCAGGAAAACCAAGACCGAAATACACATGATCAGGAGATCATGAATATTTTCTACCTTGGGAGTCTGATGTAGGAGCATTCAGCCCAAAGGAAATCATTGTAAATAGTAGACATAGGGGGTCATGCATTTTTGGAATTAGTTTCCTAAGTTCCAAGTCAGTTTAATATTTAGGCTTTTAAGTGTGATTTAATTAGATATTCTCAAAATAAATAAATGAGAACATAGGAACTAGGGAGAAATTTTAGGCATAAAAGGAATGGATGTGGATCATTAAGTGATAAGGAGGCTTTTCTATTTTAAAACAGGAAAGGATGGAATAAAGCCTCAAGATGTTTTTTGTCAGATGTATGCATTGCATGTAGAGCTTTAAAGCTTTTATATTTTAAATCGTTATGTAAAGCATGTTTTTTTGTATTGGATAAGGACCGAGAAGGCCTATCCATTACTATATAAAAATAAAGTGGCAGCAAAGCTCTCATTCAAGAGGGGCGTGCCAAAAGACGTATTATTAAACTTTTCTCTCAGGGTTCTTAGGAATCATTGATTTTTTGTTAAACTAGATTCATGCACCCAATAATTTAATTGACCGTGCATTAAAGGGTTGAATTGCCTTCCTATTCGCATCTTGATGCCTTTACGGTGTGTATTGGAATAATTTAGATCATTTTATATTTCATTGTAGAAGTATTGTTTGCAATGGACTAAGTTAAGCAACCGAACTTCTATTAGCTTTGAAGATTCTACCATTTGTACGTTGGTAAGTTGACAGTAACTGGAAGTGCCAAAGAAAGGTTATCTTGACACGAATAGTCCAATGGGTTCAATTATCTGTCTTATTTCAATATGGTATTCTGACCTCTCCATGAAATACAATTAGAAGGACAGATCGTTGATGGTGTTGGGCGCTAGGGCCTTTATAACATGTCAAAAGTGAGCGGTTCCTTGTCATGGGGAGTGAGCTGCTGCAGAAATTGCATTTAAAAAGGAACATCAGTATCATTCCTCAGAGCTGAAGAGAAGAGTGGTATCATTCCCAATACTGCATCATAAAAGAGGTTTTGTAATTTTATGCGAGATCGCCGATTACAGGAGCTGAATGTCATAAGCGTCAGCGTGAGGGTGCGTCGGTCCGATGAGGGTCATCGCATGTGGAGTAGTAAGCTTTGAGACGTCCATTCTTCAAAGAACATTCGAGAATATCCAATTATAGTGCATACAATTCATGAGTATGGAAGCGGCAAATTTGTTGATTGTATTTGGGTGCGAAATCCAAACCTTAATGTCTGCAAAAGTGTATGCGTAGGATTATGTTATACGATTTTTCCACGCTGGATATTAGAAGATCATTCTGATATTTAATTGGGGATTCACGAAGATTTATGAGATTCATTACATAAGATTACTGTAAGTTGTGTTCGCAATTCGTTGGAGGAAGATTGCCAAGACCCGCAGGTAGATTTAAAGCACGACTTCGCCTTTATTGAATTAGCAATCCTCGTGATGCGGATGAAGAAAGATACTATATTAATGGAAGAGATCTCGATGGGAGTTGCTTTGTTGTGGAAATTTCCAGATGGTGTGGATCAATCTAATTGCACAGAAACGTGGACAACATGATGATCAAACTTTGAAATAGTCTCGATGGTTTTAAAACTCAGTCCAAATATTCAGTGTAGAGCGTTGTTAATGGAAGGTATGTGGTGTTAGTATTCATTTGGAAACAAATTTCAGTCTATATGAATTGGTTGCCATAACAGAGTGTTTGAAGATCATGGTTATTGCAGGCCCAACTTGCATCATACCTTTGGCAACGTTAGAAGATCTGTTTTAAGTCTCTAAGGTGATTACTGCATTTTTTAGAATATATTGTTATGTCATCTAAGTAAATCACCACTGATTTGTTTACTAATCCCTTAAATGTGATGTCCATGGCCCTTTGAAATGTAGTGCCAACGTTAATTAGACTAAACGACATCTTTTGATATGCGTAAGTCCCCCATTTCGTTCTAAACGTGGTTTTTAGTTGATCGTCAGGATGGACCAGGACCTAGTTGTAGCCAGAGAAACCATCTAAAAAGGACATTAATTCTGATCCTGCAACTGCTTGCGATATATGTTCCATAGGACGCAAGGGGAAATTATACTTTTGGCAGGCTTTGTTAAGATTTCGAAAGTGAATACAAATTCTAATATCTCTTTTTTTCTTTAACAGAACCATATTGGAAACCCATCTACAGTGTCAGACAGGAAAAATAATTTTGGCTTTCAATAATTTATTGAGCTCTGATTTAATCTGAATTTCCAGATTAGGATGGATCTTGCTTAGCTTTTGCTGGACATGTTTTTCATTAGCTATCATTGGGATAGTATGTTGAATGATTGAAGTGTTGTAACTCTTAAATTCATCATAGTTCCAGGCAAAGACACTTTTGTATTATTTTAGGAGACGAACATAGGCTAATTTTTCTTCAGGGGCTAGGCCAATACCTAGGTTGATATTCTATGGCTTGGTATCTGTTCCTAGATTTACTAATTCATAGTTTAGAGCTGAACTCTGAAGTTTTGAATTGGTAGATCTTTTAAATCAGTCTTTCAAATCATATAGGTCTTCCAACTTGACTACAGATTTTGGTATAGCATTATTAGTGCTCTCTTATTGTAACTTCTTGTCATGTTGGTCCTCATCAATTATCTAATTAGTGTAAGATCCTTCAGATGTCAGGAAACTTACAATATCAGGATCATCATTGAAAATTATCCAGTTTGTAACATTATCAGGGATAAAGGGCCTAAATATCAATTCAATTAAGAATCTGTCTGGGCTATAGTCTTCTAAGGGAATGAGCTTGGAAGCTACGTTAGCTAGGAGGTCAGCACTAGCACTTTGGAGTCGGGGAATAGGTGAAATATTAAATGCTATAAAATGTTCAGTCAATTCTTGCACTAAAGATTGATAATGTTTCAAATGACCTGATAAACAATGTACAGTATTTCGTACCTATTTAATAACAATCTCAGAGTCTCTGAAGACTTGTAGATACTTGATATCTAATCCAATTGCCTTATACAGTCCTTGGACTAGAGCTTCGTATTCTACAGTGTTGTTTGTGCTATCGAACTCGAGTCTACATGTTAGCATAGTTTTGTTTCCCTCTGGACTAACTAATACACATCCTGCTCCTGCTCCATCGTTAGACTTGGAGCCATCAAAAAATAACTTCCAAAATAAAGATTTATTTACAGGACTATCTATAAAATTAATACATTTAGAACTATCTGTTTGAGAAAAGTTTTCTACTTGAGATAGAACAAAATATTCTAGATAAGGTGAAGTATGAGCATTAAAATTTCCTAAGAAAGAATCAACAGAATAGTTGCCAATTATATTGTTGATGTATGCTACAAGTTCATTTTCTCCTTCCAATTCCGTCACTATGTATTTTTGGTGTCTTTCTTGCTCAACCTTTATTTGATTCGGTTTACCATTTTAAGGGAGCCACATATGTGACCAGTCGGTCGCAAAGTATCCATGAAGCTTTTTAGACCAATCCCTACTAAGAATTAAGCCATAAAATTCGGGAATTTCTACAACTATAATATCAATGACTTGACATACCTTTGGATTAGATGACAACCTTATGGTAACTTGATTTAGTTCACTGATTACTTCAACCTGCGATTGGTCCAACTGAACTGTATGTATTGCAGATTTTTAAGGTTGGACATTTAACTTTGCACAGATTGTTTTAGGTAAGATATTAGATGAAGCTCCTAAATCTACCAAACAATTATGCAAGTTTTTATTGAAAATTTCATAAGTAAGAAGGAATGGGGGGGTATGGGATTTTGACCTACCTCCAACCAAAGCAATATCATTCAGATCAACTTTATTTTCCATATTAGTTCGAGGTCTTCCCATCTCATGAGAAGCTTGCGAGATTACAATGGCAGGAAGAGGTGCAACTGGTATTGCATGTAATTCTTTCAAAGGTAGCTTCTGTTGATGTTTCAATTTGCTCAATTCATGAAAAGTGATGTTAGCCCTAGCCTTCTTCATGTCTTCAATGATATTATAGTCCATCTCATCAGAAACAATCAGTGTTTTAGATGGAGTTGAGGGATCGGATTGGACTAGGCTTGTTTTAGTCGCTTTTGGTGATGATTTCTTACCTACGACTTTATCTTTAGATGTTGAGCTTGTGCTCTTTTGTTTAGGACTAGGTTGCGGAGGATCGAAGTGATTTCTACTTCTTGTACTAACTGGTAATACCTCTTGATCCTCTTTGTCTGGAAGAATGAAGTCCCACATTCCCTGTATTTCTACAACTTCATCTTCATGGGTAGGTTCCTCGTTAGAAACTTCCTCTTCCTCTTCTTATGATTCTGCATTTGTTATAGCATTGGGTGGCTTTGAACCAGTTAAAGGATTTTTCCTATAAGGCTTGTAGGGTTTTTTAGAAGAAGTCTCTGCTACTTGTTTCTTAATGTCAACCATTTCGTTAGACATGGTTTTTAGGACTTTATGCAATCCTTCTAAATCAAATGGGTCTTTTGAATTCTTTTTCTTAGGATCATCTCTAAAAGTAACCTTCTTAGATTTTCTTTCATCGATTGTGTTTTTCTTTTCCAAAGCTAAGATATGTTTTTCTATCGCTATTGCTTCCTTCATGTTTTTAGCTAATGTTGCCTTGGTAGCCCTGTCAACAAAAATAGCTATGTTCAATGGTAAAGTAGATATGTACCATTCACTTCGAACTTCTTCGCTAGACTTGGAAGCAGTCGGAATTTTATTCAAAAGCTTGTTGAAACGTGAATTAAAATCTTTAATAGGATCTCTTGATTCAACCTTTAGGTTCGATAGATGATTGATCAATGCCGTTGTAGATCTATCATCGCCGAACTTAGTCAAGAACTGCTCTTGGAAAATGTCCCAACTAGTGATGGATCCTGATGGTGATGAAAAATACAAGGATCCGGCTGCTCCTTGTAAAGTGTAAGGGAAGAGTCGGATAACAACATCTTCATTAGTAACACCATTTAAATTTATCGATAACATAAAGTTTTTTATGTGTTCTTCTACTAGCATGCCTGCTTTAGGATTAAACTTGGGTAGCCATTTTTTAGGATGGGCTTGTAATTGACTCAAGGGCGCAAGCATTAAGATTGCCCCTAGGTTATTCCATGAGGTTTGGGTCGTCATTGAATTACTAATAGAGGAAAGCGCAAATGAAGTTCCTTGTGGAAGGGAAGAGGATGTTAAAGTTATAGTACTCTGATGGACAACAAATTGAAGTGGAGGGGTGGATGGTTGACTTTGTAATGGAGAAATTGGAATGGATGTTGATGATGAAAGAGATTCACTATCAGACCCTTGAGGTGACTTCCTTGCTCTTTTCCTTTTAGGTAAAGATAATTCAGTTGGTTCGATACCAAACTTTTCACTCTGCAATCTGGTTAAAAGATGAGAAGGATTGTATTGTGAAGTCACACTACCTTGAGATATTTCAGACTTTTGAGGTGATATGGAGAATCCTTGAAGTTTATGAATCAAAGACTCAACTTCAAGAGGTTCGATAGTAGATTTCTTTGAAATGTTTGGGTTTGTGGTAGTGGTTGTTGTTTTCTCAACTCCTCGCTTAGGATTTAAGGATTCATAATGTGATGGAGAAGTTGGGGGAGATGTTGAGGGTGATTTACTCTCAGAATGGTATTTAGATTTGGATTTACTAGCCATTCGCAGTTTGGGGCCCTCCTTCTAGCGCCAAATATGTTGAAGCCCCGAAAATCAGGTCTACAACAAGGGGGATACCCACCCGTTCCAGACCTTGAAAGCAACTCTTTTTCCTTTTGGGATGGTGGGTCTGACTAGGGATAACAGGACTAGTTTCCCAATCTATGTGTGTGTTGATAAGAATTGATATTTCTGTTTTTTGAAAGGTTTCTAAGTAAAATTCTTTTAATCTAAGTCTAATTTAAAAATGCAATTGTATTTCTAATGAACAGAAATATTTAAATCTAAAACTAACCCGGGATTCAACTTTTCACTTATGCGATCTAAAATAATTTCTAACAATAATTGGTAATAAAGATCATTCAATTGCCACAAGAAAAGAATTCAATTAAAATGAATTGTTTTGTATAAAAAGTTAGTCAAAACAATTGTGAGAATAATATCACATAATAAGTCATTCATATATTGAGCATAAACAGAATAGTCATTACCATACAAAAGTGCCAAATAATAACTCAAACATTCAAGCTTTCATATATAAATAACTGAGCATAAAATATTACTTTGACACATAAGCAAAAATCATTAAGAGATAAAAGTACCATTGATAACAAGTCCTACTCATGAGCTTCAGTAGTATAGATTTATCTCTTCCTAATTCAACATCTACTAAGAGTACAAAAGTGCATTTCAGTAGCAAACATTAAATATAGATATCAATAAATCTTGTTCCACTCATTCATCAAAAAATCCTCTAAGGGTGCAAAAGTGCATGTTCTGAGGAAACGTTTTTGAAAAATTTCAGGACCCTTCTCTAAATGCATGAGAGGGTTTAAAATACTACTACCTAAATACTAAAAATAGTTTATTACAAACATATAGGAGGAGGTTTAAATTACTGTCCTCATCTAAGGAAAAAATAAATGAAAACAAAAACTAAAACTGAATCTAGAAATTAACTATCTATGTATATGTTCTCTATGATCGCAAGCATTCAGCATTGACTTGAGGAGTGTTGATTAGCTGACCTCCGATTTTAGTTGTCCTACGAAAACAAAATCGGCAAGTGCTGGCACTATCTTCTCGGCAAAGTTCGTAAGGCATTTGAGAGTCATAAATTGACTATAGGGTTTAACCAAGTACTACCAGTAAGTACCCCAATTCAACTTGGTTAACTTCTTGATGTACTCTGCCCTTTCCTCAGCTTTTTGTCTCCAGCTTGTCTGCAGTTGTTCTGCCTTTGGAAGAAATCCAGGAGCGGTCTCTGATATGAGGTTTACTCTGTGTAGGTTTTCATTGACACAGTCCATGACGTTGTTTGATGTTGTAGCTGCTTCTTCTGCTACCACACGTCAAGCATTAAATGGAATTGCTAGGTTTAAGCCAAACTCACTTATCACCCAAGGGTGCACCTGATAAATACCATTGGTTTTGGAGCGTGAGTCCCCCTTTAGCATTTAGCATTTTTTCTCCACGGTTTTCTTAGCTTCCATGTGACCAAGCGCTTCGAGGATTTCCTTCTTGAGGGGTTTTGCCCCACGATGCGCACTTATCAGACACTGCCTCCATTTCCCGATCTGGGCTTCCCTGGTGCTAGTTTAGCCTCCTGTGTAGTCTTGATGGGCCTTGGTAAGCATGCTTTACGCTTTTTCAATGGTTCTTCCCTTGTTGACCAGTTCTTGGTGCACCCCACCAAATCTTCATTTTCCTTGGCAAACTTTTCTACAAACTACTTATTGTAGGTTGCCTGTGGCTTTGGTAAATGGTACATTAGCCTTAAATCTTGTGAAGTGGATGACCCAATGAGCACTGTCCAGTACCCACTACCATGCCTATGTATGGAAGAATCTTCGGTCTTGTAACTATTCAATGCAAGAATGAACATTTAAGTTCAGTAATTGACACCTTAGATGACCCGCGTGAGTCTGTTGTTGCGTTAACCTTCATAACTCTGGGATTTTCTTCTTCGAGCAGACTGTACATGCCTTCCCAAGTAGTTATGCTAGCATCTCTGTTATAGGCAGTGTCTATGTATAAGGGCGTCATCTCTTTGTCCTCTACAAACGAAGCTTTTCCCTTCTTTCCCATTACGTTATGCACATTGCTGTGTATATTACTCTACTGGAAGCTCCTACAAATTTACAAGTAAGGAAAGAATAATGGTAAGAGATGAGGTGACGGGAAAGCTCTTTAATTCTGAAATCATATCAAATATATCACCCTACGTGAAATAACCTTTCGATCAGATCTAAATCTTGTCTCATAAATGACCATCAACTAACCACTAAATTCACATTAATGTTCATAACTCAGTATCGGATTACGAGAAAAGCTTTATTGAATGATGAGCCCTGCAGATCTGCGATAAAATGATCTTGTGATTTGCTTCGCAATATCGCTAATCTGTTTGTTAACAATCGTTTATTTTGTTGGGTGGCTACGAGATGTGATTTGTGAGATATCTTATCGCATATCATTGGATCAGGATATTTTACCTTAGGTGATACTTGCGGTGTATAACATTTGCGATGCGTGATGGGTCTTTAAGGCACGCGATCTCGCATCGCGTCTTTGCAATTTCAAAAGCTTGTTAATATGGTGTCCTCCCTTATCCTCTGCGATGAGATGTCTTATTTTTAAGAGAATGATTTTATTTAGAACTTATCATAAAATCTAAGTTTTTTGGTTTTTCGGGTGTTCTCCTAAGTTTATGATGGCATGTTTTATTCAAAGGGAAACATAAGTGCTAGTTTTTTTTTTTTTTTAAGGGTCCCATTTATTTAGCTTTATTACTAAAACTAAATAAAAACGGGGGTTGTTGCTGGCCACAACACATCCTTAATGTAAGGTGTGTATCTTGGCAACTCCAAAAAATTTGGTTTTATATTCATCAAGTGGCGGTTGCGTGAGTTTGTGCTCATAGAATTCCTTAGCCTTGTTGTCATAGTATCCTTCAAATAGATACTTATCCCTGAAGAATATTTCAAATCTCCTCTAGGAAAACTCCTTCTCTCTGATATCATTTACATTCTTCAATTCTTTCAACTATATATATGTTTCTCCCTTCAAGTTAAAGATGGATACTCTTTCCTTCATGTTCTCAAAGTAATCATGTACCCTGAAATACTTATTATTTCCTAGTAGTCACGCCTTTGATTCCTCGACCTTCTTCACCTCTCCATCAAAAGTAGGATGTTTTTCCTTCTTAGATTATTCTTACATGAAATCCTTCCTTTTCCTTCTCTGTGGGTAATATCTTTTAGTGGTAGCACTAGACAACTACTCATAGCTTTGTAAACTCCTTTTCTGGGGTACTTAGTGGATTTCCACCTCTCACTATATCCTCACTTTATTTCATATGCATTTTCTTATATTTACTACCTTCTGCAACATCAAACCTCAAATTCATGCTTTCCAAGTCCTTATGGACTTTGTCAACTTTTATCCTCTCCTACATGGTTGGCACATAGACATGTTGCCTCTGCCTATGCAGATATGATAGTCTCTGCAAAATGATGCCCTTTACTTCTACTTGCTTCTCTTGAGCCACTACAAGCCTTTCATTATCAACCTTGTAACTTCTAAGCTCATCTCTTATGCTTCTAATTGTTTCCATCCATTCAAAGGATTCTTCCTCTATTCTCTTTCCAACTGACTCTTATTCTTGACACTAATGGCATTTATCATGGTTTTTCCACACCATTTTATTGCTCATTCCTAGTGTCTTCTTATGTGTTGTCATAAATACATAACTCCTAGCTAATCCATCATACAAATAAATCATGTTCATCATCACTTTAGAAAATCTACCATAAGCATATGTTTAGGAAGTTATCTAAAACACTAGATTTCAAATTAATATGCAATTCATAATCAAATTGATACAAACATCACACATTTCACACAACAAGCAATAACTGGAAATCACTACACTTTGTAACATAGCTGCAACTCCATTTACGTCTAAGCTTGTCTAGGTCTAACATTGAACCATGCATTGATACCACTCTGTAACACTCCCTCCCACCCCCTAGACCCTTTCTAGGCTAAATTGGATGTGTTACTTTCAATTAACCCAACCTCCATTGTCTCATCATGGAAATGGGGTTACAAAAGTTCCCCTTCACCAAATTTAGCGGAATTAACTTCGAGCTACACCATCACATTCATCTCATCAAGAAATTTTCAGTGACATAAAACTTTCCTTAATCCAGTCTCTACATTGATAGTTACACCCAATTGAAGTATAGTCCTCACAATCCTACCACGTCATCAATGGTTAGCCATGTGGAAAACATGTGGCACTTCCACCTCACACTAGGTCCATTGTGGCACTGCCATGTCACAATGCCATTGCACAATCATGCTCTATGCCATTTTCTCTAAGGATGTTCTATCCCAAGCTTCGTGCCACGACGAGCTTATTTCCATCAACTAATAGGAAATTCCTTGCCTAACAGTCCCATCAAGTAATGCCTTCATCCCACTTCCTTCCAACCTCTAGAGCGTTTTGTGAACATTCCCATTAACATAGTTATTCTCTGTAACACAAATTTCCTCTCATCTACAGGTACTATTAACTCTGCAACCCACTCCGAAATGGAATCAGTAATTCTCCCCATGGTCTTGTATTCAATGGTGATGTGGCCCATCTCAATGTGAAACACCATGTCCTTATACATGTCAGTCCCATGCTAAGTGTCACCATAGTCCTTAGCCATGTATCTTCTTGGAGACACACCACCTAGCCTCCATGTCACCCAATCTTACAGCCTTGTCTTGATGTCATGTTGATGCTAGGGTCACATCAACTAATATCGTGGCATTCCTTGAAGGTACCAATTCAACTTAAGTCTTTAGTTCCACCATAGTCCTAAACTTCCATGCAAACAATGATTTCCTATTTGTAGACAAAGATGGATATATATTGCACCCTCCATTTACAGCCACCATTCTCGACATGGAATAACCACTTGTCACACCTATGTGGCACAACGAATATATTGGTGGTGTGTGACAAGAAGTTTCGCTTCTTGTGGCCTCTGTCATCCATGCCCCTTTCCACTAACCATACACTAGCATTCTTGGTGTGGGGTGACATGAATATTATATGGTGATTGAAAGGAATTTTGTAACACCCTCTTCCCACATTCACCCAAGATATCCAGTCAACTAGGGTAAACATGTGACGAGAGGCTACTATGATGCGGTTTGACTCCCCATGTACAGTTAAGGAAGTGGAATTGACAAAACGAAACCAAATTGTCCTTCCACACACACTACAGATTGTCTAGGAACCAACCAACCTTTCCAGGTGACCAACCCCTGAGGTGACTTAACTCTTCACTAATATAACACCCCAGTCACTCCCTTGAAAATCCATGCATGTGACTTTAGGCCTCTAGTATCTCCCATAGCAATGGAAATCCAATGACTATGGAATTTTTCAACTAGTTCCATGCCAACGACCTTCAATTTTGTGCCACTCTTTCAAGGTCGGGATTAATGCCACTGCCCAAAACTTCATGAAAACTTCAGATATGATAAATAATACCAAGACAAAAGTACTAATGAAAACATATGATCAATGACTTGACTAGACTCTTACTAGCCATGACAGGCATTTTGTTAAACATGTCACAAATATCCATTCTACAAGTCATAGCAACATATCCAAGTATATGGATCTCCTACTTATCTGATAATTGCTAAGAAGAATTGATGCCTTATTACATTATCTGCATTATCATCTATTAGCTCATATATTCATTGTTCACTCATTTACAAATCAAAACATGCTGAGAACCATACACCATCATTGTCATAAAACATACTCATAACCAACATATAAACAATAGAAATAACAAGGATACAACAACCATAAAATCCACATATAAACTAGTATATTTACACATGAATTACCAAGGAGAAGGAACTCGTATTAATGAATGCATAAGAAAACCAGGTTTGGAATTCCATGCACCACCTAACTATAGATTTTCTTAACCAAATATTTATTTCAGCTAATCACCCTCGTGCCATATTCCATGCATGAATGTGGGACTCATAATTAGAAATCATCCAAGGCTTCTTGAAGCTAAACCACCTCACCCTCATCAATAGAACCAGGCTTTACCGATATCCCCACCGGATCACTAGGCCCTAAATAAGAATGGATGCCACTGGATTTCTCCACATACATCGTGAATATTTTTCTTGTCTCCTATTCTCTAGGATTTACAGTACATCCCGCCAGAAAATATTTGAGGATCCCTAGCCCTAATCGAGACTCCACCCTATGGGATTTATTGTATATCCTATCATTCATTGACTAAGGATTCCTAGGCGTGATCGAGGGCACCCACCTCTAGGCTTTACCGTATATCCCTCCATTCATCGGTCAAGGATTCCTAGGCCCACTGAGGTAACACAAAATCTAGATTTATGGCAACCCAAGTTTGGTTCAGGGTTACTAGGCCAAGGATTTACCACAATCCATAGTTTGGTTCAGGGATCACTAGTCCATGTGTTCTTTCTTTTGGAGACCACCTCACTCAGCTTCGAATCCATCTGGCAATGCAGCTTAACCAAAACATGAGAAATCACCACTACACCATGGTTATCCAGAAATGGAAAGGCTAAGCTGAAACAAACTGTCACACCTGGAAAAATGCATGCCCATGACAACAAGAGAACCAAATACACACATTCATGTACCATGCATGCCAAATCTAGTAAGGAAATCACACATGCAAATTGATACCTGCAAGTAATCTCGTTGTAGTTGCTTGATCCTTCTCTTCCTTTCTTGATTCTTGCTTTCCTTTGCCTTCCCTTAGTTTCTTTGATCCAATGCCGAAATTCTCCAAGGAAACTCTAAGTGGCCAAGAGTGTGAGAAAGAGAATAGAGAGAGAGCTCCAAAAATGAACTGACAAAATTCTATGAACCTCAGAAGCCTTTTTATTAATGAGGCCTCTATTTTCTTCATTTTCTATTATTTTTCCTTCATTTTCCTCCTCACATGCAACCTGTGACCCTTCACCTGCATTTTATCCTAATTTCCTTTATTTTCACAAATAAATTGCTAAAAATGACATTTTTCCTTTTCAAATGCCTTTGTCATTGCCTTTACCAATTTCCTCAACCATAATAAACCAAATGAACATGCCACTAGGATGTTTTTCCCACCGTCAGCTTAGAATATCTGTCCCATGAATAGAAGCTGCAAATCAAGTGCAACAAATCACAAAATACCAAAATAACAAGACTAGAAACAAACACCTTGACTTAATCCCCATGGCTCCCAATGCTTCCAAATGAATGCTCAACCCGAGCCTTCTTCAATATTTCGTGGTAGTCTCTTGTCATGCAATCCCCTGCATCATACTACCATAAACACATAATTGTCAATGCATAATAAATATACAATATACTAGCTATCTTACCTTGTTGTGCCAAGCATGTTTCCTTATAGCGGAACATATCCATGACATCTCTCAAGGGACTCCAATTCCCTTGATGGATCCAACTATAACTAGAAATCAACTAATATACCTGTCAAATACATGTTCATGAATATAGCATATATCCACATAATGTCAGATAAAATCAAGGTTAATAAGAAATTGCGGTTTCCAAGCATATCAAAAGGAATTCTCACCCAATTCCTTTCTTTTACCTTTTTCCTTGTTGTAATAGAGACTTACTATGTACTATCACATCAGCCAACTATTAGTTATATAAACAAATCAATTGTTACCTTGTCATGGTAATACCAAGCATGTTTTCCTGCTACTGTTCACACATGTAAATCACATGTTACAAAGATCAAGACATCATATCTATTAATTTTAAATTAACGTTTACTAATTCTAACAACCATGTCATAATCAACAATCAACTCACATTCATCAATCATAGTACATAATGTTTCAACTATCACCCACTTACACTCATGTACATATCAAATGTATCAACACATAAGTGTTAGTACAATCATATTAAAACAAGATGATTTCTTCATGAAATATTATAGACACATACTCATATCATGCAATTAATCAAACATTCAAACAAAAAATAAACAACCTAATAGACACTAAACACACAAGCACCAAATAGGCAACATAATCAAATATTTAAACACCAAGTATATGGCATAAGCAAACTCATAACTTAATATATCTCATGGGTGACCATCTTGTCTACACAATCAATCTAGATTAGCACAATACATATAGCATCAAGATCCTAGTTGCAATGACCATAACCATCATGCGTATGACCACAATGCATATAACAAGTTATTATCCTTCATGACTAACTGACGCATGTACATATGATCATGCTGATTAACTAAAATTTATCATATAGGTAATCGTAACAACCACAGACAGACAAACATGTACATAATGTTGAGGCTTAAAAAACCATTAACCAACATACTTGCAGGCCAACATACAAGCCTTTATGTCGATATGTTCTTGCCCTGAGGTTCAGTGCTGCAACTTCACTTTGATGATTTGCATCTTCTGCTCTATCTCAACCAACACATCAGCATCATAGCATACCAACAACATTATGATGACCTAAAATGCATACAATGACCTCATGGAAAACAACCTTAACCATGAAAATTCATGCATAACAACATATAGACACTAGCATGCATAGCCAACATGCACTCATGATGATCACATCTAACAACAATGCCATCAACTTCCACATTGTGACACAACCGTAACAATGACCATCACCTTTCATACATAATAAGCACATAGTCCATAAACATAAAGAACACATATGCAACCAACATGTATGAATGACAAACACATTTCGTACATCCAGTCCAAGTGTTGAACCATGCTTTGATACCACTCTATGGTATCATATATCACACAAGAAGAACGAAAACCAAACACCACCCAAAGAGAACGAAACATGCTTTGATACCACTCTATAACACTCTCCTCCCACATTTACCCAAGCTATCAGGTCCACTACGGTAAACATGCGACAAGAGGCTACTATGATATGTGTTGAGAATGCAACAAGATGATGGAGCTTAGTGGAAAGAAGTCGCCTTCACTAAGTGGGCCCACAAGCTATTTTTGGCGCAAGTCTATTTTTAGACATATGGATCATGGTCTATGAGTTGCAGGATGCTATTTGTGGATGATTGGTCAAGTTGGTAAAAATAGATGGGCCTCTATTTTTAGACATATGGGCGGAGTCTATTTTTAGACTGCTAGGCTAAAAATAGAACAGTCAAATATTATTAGCTCTTAATAATATTTGGACTATAAACATTATCTTATTCTCTTGGAGCACTTTAGTTCGAGCTACAGATGTGGCACATGCAACTAACAGAAGGAAATATGCTTTTCTTGTGGGTTAACTTGAGCTATTGCAACTTCAGTTAGGACTTCAGTGATTGAGTTCTGTGGAGTTGGATTAGGAGTTGATGGAGTTGTGTTCAGTTTGACTTAGTTGAACTTGTTGTAGTTAGTCTAACTGGAAAATAGACTAATGTTGAATGATGTGAATTAGTTATTAATTAATTCACTAATTATTAACTCATAAAGCAACTGAAGAATACATCAGTTAACTCAGTGCATAGATAGTTCAATGGAGACAAGTGTTAGAGATGAGTGAAAGGGAAAGACAGCTGTCAGTTGTGACTATAGTTGTGCATGAGATTTGCACAATCAGTGGGATTGAGTTGCCAATGAGGATTGCGTAGTGTCACACAAGGGAAATATAAGTTTGGAGATTCATTCTCGTTGTATTCTCTATGCAGGATTGCACAGTAGAGGCAGGCAAGCAGCGGAGGTGATTTGAGCCAGTGATTGATTCAGATCTGAGTTGTATTGTGTGTAACAGGTGAAGCTAGTATTGTATTGTGTACTGTTACATGATCTCAATCAATATAATATGTAGATATTTGTGGGGTTTTCAACTTTATTCTTTCCCCGGGTACTTACTGTGTTGATATGTGTGATTGATGCTTCAATGTGCGCATAACAATGTAAACTTTGAAACAGGAACTATAAACTCAAAACGAGAACTCTGGCCAAAAAATGCCAAAAAAACATAAAAAACAGTGCTAAATTCAAAAAGTGTGTATACTGGAATAATGTTTTTTTTTTTTAGGGCCAATTTTGAACATGTTTTAAAAATGGCGGTGAAAAGAAAATTTTCGTGCAAAATATAGCTTGAAAATGAAAAAGTGATTATATTGGAACGATGATTTTTTTTAGGGTCAATCTTCAAAATTTAAAAAAAATGCTAGTAAAATGATCTAACAACATAAAAGTGTCTCATAACTTCTCATTTAACACCATATGGAAATCAAAAATTTTATTT
>APFE030905979.1:22086-43042 GCA_000404065.3 Pinus taeda | reverse complement strand
AGGAATGAAATAATTACCACATTTGTAGCTTGTCTAGTGGGAATTTCTTCGATCCATTTCGTGAAATAATATGTTGCTGTGAGGATCCATCTATGCTGACCGGAAGAAGCGGGATGAATTTCACCAATGAAATCCAACCCCCATTGCTGAAAAGGGGCACTCACCTAAATGGAATTAAGTGGTAAAGGCTGTAACTTCTACCTTCCTTCGAAAATCAGACACTTATGACAACTCTTGGCCATCTTATATACATCAACAAACAATGTCGGCCAATA
Source organism: Pinus taeda (assembly GCA_000404065.3). Taxonomy (NCBI): domain Eukaryota; kingdom Viridiplantae; phylum Streptophyta; class Pinopsida; order Pinales; family Pinaceae; genus Pinus; species Pinus taeda. Next base: position 42,767 of record APFE030905979.1, on the reverse strand, counting down.
GTATCCTGCTCTCAGGACTTTATTTGTTGTTGATTTCCAGAAAAGGTGACCACCACAATCTCCCTCATGGCAATCCTCCATGACCTTCTTTGCTTCTTTTTCCACCAAACAATTTAACAGAACGCCATCAGGATATTTCCAATAAAGTGCTGAATTTAGGATGAAAAACCTGGTAGCCTTCAATTTGAGCGTTCTAACTTTATTTCTAGGCACGCCAGGCAACGGTGACAAATTTTAAAGCACATATATGATATTTGAATACCACGGAGAAAGAGAAAAATTTCAGATACCTGAATTGACAATCCTTCCTCATTCTCATCGGACATGGCAACGATCAGATTTATGTCCAAGGCGTGCAAGTTTGATTCGGCCATTAACTTTTCTAATCCCTGTCCTTTAACAAGCTTTGTGGGATTTATTTCCACACCATATTCCAACATAGCTGCAATCCACTTGCCTCGTCTTCCTCCCAGATCGGTCTGCACTAAAACATCTTTGAGAACATCGTTACGAACATATGCCAAAATATGAGAATGTAGAATATATACCGAAGAATCTTTCAATGCTTTCACAAGTGCAAGGGCTTGCTTCTCAATGATGTTGTATTTTAAGGCTGCATCTCTTATAGCTCTGCTGAAGAATGCAATGGGTCTTTCATGATCATCTCTTTTCTGCAATAACACTGCTGCCATAGTATGCTCCGAAGAAAATGAAAACAATATGAAATCTTGAGTGTAGTCCGGGCTGACTAGAACTGGAGCTGAAGAAAGAGCCAATTTGACCAAATTGAAAGATTTTACAGCCTCCTCCGTCCATCTCACTTGGCTGTCCTTCTTAAGCATGTTTGTAATCTCTCTTAGGTGCTCAGCAAGATTAGGTGCAAAGTGGCGTAGAAAATTCATTTTACCATTGAAAGATTGAATTTCTTATTCCGGTGCAGATCGATTTGCTGAATTGCTTGCACACATGCTGGGTCAATACGAATGCCATCCTTTGAGATAATGTGCCCGAGTAGTTTGCCTTCCTCCATGGCAAACAAGCTTTTTTTCGGATTCAGTGATAGGCCATATTTTCTGCACTTTTGAAAGATAGTTTTTAGATGGTACATGTGTTCTTCATCAGATTTGGAAAACACCATCAAATCATCCAGGTACACAACCAAAAATACATCCTTCTCATTTGCGAAAGCCAAGTCCATTGCATGCTCAAATGTGGCACCTGCGTTCTTCAAACAGGAAGGCATTTTAGCGTAATGAAAGGTTCCCCATGGAGTGGTGAATGCTGTCTTGTCTTGGTCATCTTCATGGACAAAAACTTGGTTATACCTAGAATAACCATCAAGTAGTGACATACGAGATGCTCCCACTACTCGCTGAAGTATATGGTCCATTTTGGGCAGTGGATAATTATATTTCAATGAAACTTTATTGAGATTTCAAAAATCAATGCACAAGTGAATCTCACCTGTCTTCTTTTGTACGAGCAGTAAATTAGAGATCCAATCCGACAATATGATGGGAACAATGATCCCTAATTTGTACAACCTATTTATCTCCTTTTCAATTGATGGCAGCAACTTTGGATTTAGCCTTCTCAACTTCTGTATGAATGGTTTCTAATTGGGCTTGATGGGTATAGTGTGCTGAATTATATTGGTATCATATGTCTTTAAGTCGGAATAGTCCCAAGCAAACACATCTACAAATGAAGACAGCAAACTGATATATTTGTCCTTGATCTTTTGTGCCAATGCTTTAGACAGTTTTACCATTTTAGGATTAGCATTTGTTTCGATATTGACCTCTTCTACACACTTCTCTATTGGCTGCAATGTTGGTTTGCGGGCTACATCATCTTGATCAAAGAGTTCTTCTAAAGGTATCAAACCTTTAGGAATAACATTATTCTTTATCAGCAACACGTCCATTTCATTGATCTGCACCTCATCTGCACCATTACCTTTACCATCATCATTTTCTACATCAATTGAGGTCTCTTTGAACTTGCCTTTGTTTTACAGAAAATCATCTATCTCCTCATCATCTTGGAAAATTTGCCAATATCTCTGATTTTCCGGGACAGTTGGACGATGCTTGACATGGATTTCGAATTTATTACTAGAGTTCATTGGGATCTTCTAACTACTTGCTTCCTTAGCAAGAGCATCAACAATACTATTTTGTATACGAGGCACACATGTCAAGGTATATTCTGAAAATAATTTTAGGATGTCTAGAACTGCATTACGGTAAGCTCGCATCCTAGGATGCTTTGCTTGATATTCGCCTCTGACCTGCTTAATCACCAATTTTGAGTCGCCATATATTGAAATCCTCTTAGCATTCAACTTTCTTAGAATCTTTAGGCCAGCAATCAGAGCTTCATACTCAACTTCATTGTTTGAACAATCAAAAGCCAACTTGTAAGAGCATACCTGTACGTTACTAGGCACTTTGCTCGGGGCAGAGAGAGGACTGCGTACCCAAATTCCAATTCCAATGCCATCATTTCCCACTACTCCATCGAAATCCATGGTCCACAAACCTTCTTCCTCCTCTTGCAAGTGCTGGAAATCTGTTTGCTATGCTTTGTCTGCGTGCTGTCCATTACTTTTAGCTGATCGCTCAATGGTGTTCTACTGTTCTTGTTCTTCTTTCTTTGAAACTCCTCTGAAATTTTCTGTTATTTCCGGAATATCCTCTGCTTCTACTAACGGACTATCGATATCATTGAAACTATCAGAATACAAAACAAAAGACTCTAAATCTATATGTACACAATAATCGGATGATTTATTGGTTTCTCCTTGCTTGTGATCATGTATTTCATTTTTTGTTCCCGATATAGTTCCCTCATTTGGCCAAACACCAGAATCGTTGCATAGGAGAAATCTAGTTGTCGTGTCCCTTTCAATTTCGCTACCCAAGACCTGGAAAGAAGCATGCCAAACTTGGAAGGAATATCTGCTACAACAACATCCATCAAAACATTCTTCATTGGGAGTTGATCCAGACTCACAACCAAGTCTTTGATGAGCCCTATACATCTTACTCTGCTGGAATCAAACGAATAGAGATCATGTTATTGTCGGGTGATGTCCAGACCTAGCTTATCCATGATAGCCTTGGGCATGAGATTGTGAGAAGCTTCGAAATCGAACATGGCGTTATGTAACACAAAATCATGCAATCTTAAACCGATATAAAAAGGTGGCACATCACTATCAGGAGACTCATCATTCGATGCTAGCCCAAAAATCATTTCAGGTTGATCATCTTCGACATTCACCATGTCGGACATTGGGTCCAAATTCAAAATTTTAGATACTTGCACTCTATAAGTGTTGTTCCTCATTATTTCAGTCGATGGAATGGATACTTTCAATTTAGAAATCTCATTCTATAAATTAAAAAGCGGGAGTCTTTTCTACCTCTTTGACTAGGATTTCTTTCCTTTCCTTTTCTTCCAATGCCACTGGCTGATTTGATTTTTCTGTTGATGGTGATTTGCTGCTATCCGGATCAACCGCCTCCTTTCCTTTCCTTTGTGTAACTAATGAATCATTCTTTGATGCTTCAACATCCTTCCTTTTCTGAATTGGTTTGACCGGCACATCTCTGTTTCTAAGTGAATATCGGTGTTGTTGGGCGGACAGAGCATTCATATAGCCTCTTTGGTACTCATCTGATTCTTCCTCCAAGACGGTGTCATTTTCTAGAATGAAATCTACATATTTGTGTATAGTCGAGCTTTCTGCATACTCCTCATCCTCAGTGAGATAAATAGGCAAATCATCCAGAGTAAAGAGGTGGTTTTCTTCACCTATTATATTCCCATCCTCATCTGACTCCAGTCCATGCACAAAATTTTGCAACAAAGGTGGTTGTACTGGCTGTTGTGTTGTCTACTCTTGGGCTCACTGATCTCTTTGCCTTATTCTATATTGTGGCTATTACTGGCCACAAAAATTAGGATTTCTAACTTGTGGCTCAGGTTTTTCAAGTTTCACCCTTTCAAGCATCTGCTCTACCTTCCAGAGTAGTTAATCTACCGAGGAAGATTCTTCTTTTACGGTGACCTTCTTCTCTACCTTTTCTCTAGCCCTCTTGGTCAGCAGATTTGCTTCAATGCTGACCGTTATCTTCTGCATGTCTTCCATTGTGGCTAGTTCTCTCTCTCTTAATTGATAAACCATGTCAGCATCAAAACCATCTGGAAACTTCACCATGGCTAGCCCCACAGGTGGCCTTAGATGATCGGGAATTTCATTATAAACTGAATTGAATCTAATGCAGTAGTCTTGGACCAACTCACCAACGTTTCTTTTGATTTGCTCATATTTGGCCAAAATTTGAAGAGGATTCTTTTTCACTTCTCAGCAGTTTAAAAATTTTCTTTGTAGGTTGGCCAAGGTAGCGATACATGCAGCTGGAAAACCTCTAAACCATTTCCTCACTTCACCTACAAATGTCTGTACAAAGAATCTCATTGCCACATTCTCTGCATCGATCTCATGAAGTTCATAGAAATCTACCATTCTGTCCACATGTTGCTGAGAAGTAATGTTGTTAGGAGTGCCATCAAAAAATGGGATTTTGCTTTGATAATCTACAGGCATATCATCTAAAACTTGAGGCAAAACAAGAGGTCCAAAACAAGCAGCCATCACTCTTGGTGGGTTTGGCCTTGGAGGTGTTGGAGGAGTGTGGGCATTTTGTAGGGGGCTAGCAATTGGAGTTTGAAGTTGAGCTATAATGTAATTATCAATTGACCAGTTAGCCCTTTCCGTCTCCAAGTCTACAAGAAACTATGGATTGTGGACAGTAGAGTCAACCGTCCTTTCGGATTTGGTCTCGAACAATGATATTTCAAAATGCTCATCAAAATCTAGCTCTTCGAGATATTCAAAAATGTCAGGACATGAATGGGATTTGAACACGAGAGATATAGAGCTCTCTTGATGACGAATTCTTGGGATCAAATTTGAATTTTCGCAGATGTGCGGAGGATCTGGATCTGGATTAGCCCTGGTAGATCTTCTAGAAGCCAGTGTGCTATTGAGAAAAATCAAAGGACACAACCAACTCACTCAACCTATCAAATCCTAAACTTATCATCTGGAGGCTTAGAATTATCAAGAAGTAAGGGGATTAATCTCTTCCCCAGTGGAGTCACCACTATGTTAGCACCTAAATCTGCCTTACACTGAAGGAAGGAAAAATTCAGGGTAACCACAAACCACACTCAGTCTGGTAGCTAGCCCTACCAGAACAGGAGAGGGCTCTCTCCGAGTCGCGCTCAACGAATAAGTAAACGAAACGGTCTGAGATGACTTACAGTGAAATATTTATCTTAGGCTAGTAAATAAATATGGATACAAGAAGCAATTTTTTATGAATGACTGAGTTTCTGGGATAGTATGGGACCAAAGGACAACAATGAGTAGAGAATTTAACACAAAGGCACAGATTACTTCGTGAGGCGAGACAGGCAGAAAGTCTAGAAATTAAATTTGAAGTAATGCGGAACGGAAAGATTGTTTAGGAGGGTGAAAATGGCATAAACACATGAATCCTTTTCAACAAAAGAAGAACACATACATGAAACTTTCCCACAAGCAGAGTAATAAAAATGAATTCTACCTTATCTTACTTAGAAAATTTCAATGAAATGAATATGAATGAACTGTGAAACATAACGAAATACATATGAAACATAAAGAGAACACATTTGCTACACTCATGCCACAAGAATCTCATGAAACAGAGCCACTGCCTTTCATTAATCCTCTGTCAAAATATACAATGAAGAACTGAGTTTCTCTCCCACAGTCTCCCAGAAATTACAATCCAACCGTTTGCAAATGACTTGCATACAATAAATAGACTATGCCATGAGGAAATAGACAACCAAGAGTTGGGGAGTTTTTCGAATCATTACAAAGTGGAAGTGGAAAGCTAACCATTAGTTACAGGGGCAGCATTACAAAAATGACAAATGGCTTGGGTGACCGCTCGCCTTCCTTTGCCACTTGGATAGAAGCCAACCTGGAGTGAAAATACTTTAAACTTTGCCTTAGGTGCCAAAACAAGTGTATTGTAAATGAGTGGGCGCACTTGGAGAAAGTCGCGAATCAAAATGTCGCGAAGCGGAAGTGATTTGGCCTTTTTCTCTATATGCGTCGCGCCCAAATCTATATGCGCCATGTCACTTTGGAGGTTGTTTTGAGGTACCTGCAGGTGTCCAAATTATGCCCAAGTGTGCTTTTTGGAAAGCCTAGCCTATCTACTTTCCAACGCAAGTGGAATTTCTAAATTTGGTGCTCATTTTCCCCTCCAAAACTTCATTCTCCCAAGACTACTTCCTGTGTGTCAAAATAGGGGCAGAGAGGTCATTGTTTGAGTGGTTTTGACCTCCTGGAGACTCAAATCATGCCCAAATTTCTTGTCCATGCACCAATAGTCGTGATTTTGCATGCTGAATCCAAAAATGCAGACCATTTGTGATTTGGATCTCCCAATCCTAAGCGCCGTGCCAGTGGCACAGTGCACAGGGAGAAAAAACATGTGTTGTGACCAAAAATTTTCCATGTGACCAAAATTGTCCCAAATTTCTTGAAATTTGGGTTGGAGATCCTCTATGATGTGCTATGCTGGGCCACAAAGGCTTCAGCCAAGATTCAAAGCTGATCTTTTTCTTTTTGCCTCTTTTGCCTCTTTGTCGCTTTGCTCAATTTTGCCTTCAAACTCCTTATCCGAGCCTTTGAACTCATGTTCCATGCCCTGTAATGATAAACCATCCACCTCAGTATGGTTTTGTCCCTGTCAGCCTTCTCCAACAGTCTCTCAAGGTGGATGTTGATATGCTCGAGCCAAGACTCACGATCATTGTTAATTTCTTGCTCCAATGGAGTGAGCTCAATCCTCCTATGTTGGGCAGCTTGGTGATTCTCACAGATGCTTTGTAGCTCCATGATCTCATGCTGGTCCTCGAGCTATTTGTTCCTTTGCTCCAAATACCTGATAATCCATTTGGCCCTCTCCAAATTGAGTGACAAGTCTTGGATCTCCGTTTTCTACTCCTGGATGGACCTCCTAAGTTTGGCACTCCCCTCATCTGCATCATCATCATGAATGAGGATGAAGTCAGCCTCTTGTTCACCTGATAACCCCTCGTCATGCATGGGCCTCTTGCCCTTGTATTGTACCTATGTTGTCGATGTCGGAAGCGAGGCCCCTTCCACCCCGGGTGGAGATAACACTCACTTTGCTGCTGCAAACAAGTGCCTACTGCCTCTGATATGTGATGAATACTGGCATAGTAGTGGTCTCATGGCACTCATACTGATGAGAAGGACCACCTATCTCATGCTCAAGCTCCGATAATACATGTGAAGTGTTGAAGAGGTCACGGGAGATGAAGTCATCCCAAGTAATGCCTTGCAATCCCAACTGATGATCCACCAAAATCTGGATAAGAGCAAAGTGATAAACATTGTTAAGTTGTTGCTAAGGGGTCTTGTGCTACATGAAGGTGTTCATCCTCTCTATGTTCTTGCAAATGAAAAATGGGAGGTTCATCATCCATACCTTGGTAAAGTACATGAGCACCCTGATGTGATAGGCATATAGATGAGAGAACCTCCCCTCACAACTGAAGTACTTCATGATCAACTTTATGAGTGGAGCATATTCATCTTTTAAATATCTGAATGGAAAAACTCTTTGGAGTTGCCTCAGGAACCTAGCCTTAATGTAAGGCTCATAATGTTGTCTATCCACCTTTTGTTTCTTGTTCCACTGTTCTCCAACATTCGGTATGCCGGTTGCTAATGAGATAGTTTCGGGTGTCAATGTGAAGGTGACCCCAGCCAAGATAGAGTGACCTCCATGCAGGTGAAGCACAAAAAAATGGGCCAACTCATGATGAACTCTAACATTAGCCACCCTTTGACAAAACTCAAAACATGATAGATGCTGGAAACATGACATGGCAAGAGGGTAGGCCTGCAATTCAATGAGGGTGGTTGGCTCATCCCTAACATGCTTGCCACTCTTATGATTTCTCCGGGGAGCCTGTTCTTCTGAGGATGAATCACTTTGTGTTTCCATCTCATACTTCGATGAATGCTCAGATGCCATGACTGCTATATGTGTACTGTGTTTGGACTGCCCTTTGATGATGGTATGAAACTAGGTGTTGTTGTGATATCTGCCACCAAGGGGAACAATGAAAAAGGGAGTATTAGGAGGGGAATAATATGATGGGAATAGGGGTTATGGGGAGAAGTTTTGTTTAGGGATATGTGGGAGGGTTTGGGGATTTTATAAAGTAGGGTTTTGGGTTTTTATAGTTGACAAATGAGTGGATGGGATAGGGAATAGGGCTTTAGTAGTGTTTTAGGGTAGGGAAAATAGAGAAAAAATGGGATAGGGGGGAAGGGAAAAATGGAGAGAAGAGGAAAAAATGAGAGGGAGGAAGAGCCTTGGCGTCAATACCACAAGTTTGCAACCCTAGCAACAATGGCTTTGATGTTTTCTAGTGGTTGGTTTTATGAGTTTTTGTTGCAACTATAAATAGCCATGAACCACCATAAGCTTCACAAAATTACATGAGGCATCAAGATTTAGAGCCTACTTGTCGATTTGAGGGGTTTCAAAGGTGACTTGAAGCAATTTGGCACAAATTCGGGCCTCTGTGGGTGTGCGCCGCACAACAAACCCAGTGCGTCGCTCTCTGGATATGCATCACGCCCTTGTATTTTTTCCACTATAGGGTCGTGCTCTGTGCGCCGTGCCCTCTATGTGCACCACGCCCCTCTGTGTGTGCATCGCGCACCTGAAAATGACTCCCACTCACTCCAAATGCGTGCTTTGCTCTCTCAATGACTTTGTAATGTTTCTCTATGACCTTGATTTGCACAATGACTTTGTTTGCTTGTGGAAACTTCTATATAAAGACTTTGAAGTCATGGGTTTAATTTTTTCTTCTTCAAAAACCCACTTTGCTAATGTTTCATCTTGGCTCTTTTCACTAAGTTAATGCAACACTGAATTTCACTTTTTCCTTTGAATTTTTAGCTAGAATGATGAAATTTTTTGGCACTTTTGTAGGGGTCGCATGACATGGCGTTTGGCCAAGGAAACCATGACTGCACCTGAAGAAATCAACTGGAGACCTTTTTGAAAATTATCACAAATGACACATTGTTTGACTTTTCTTCAAAACAGAGTTTTGAAGAACAATCATAATCTGTCAACATGCCGATGAAAATCTCTTAATCATAACTTTATAAGGGCCTCCCTCTGGTCTGCATAGCTTTATTGGATATGGTTGAAGACCAAATTGACTAATCCCCAGACCTAATGACTGAAAATGACTCTTGTCCATTAAAGGATCGAACATTGACTGTCATGGACTTTAGTGAACATTGACAAAAGACCTAAGCCAGCAGGTGCTAGACATGAGGGGAAATGAATGACAAGACCTTTTCTGTCATATTATGGCATGCCCCTAGTGGAATGCAGCTGATTGAATGGAGCGGGACTCCTAAAAATGAAATGCAGAAAGAGCTTTGATCTCTGACGGAGGACTGACAAGACCGACTCTAACAGTGGGCTCCAAATAATCTTCATTGCCCCTCCCTGGACCCCCCTAACAACGTACATTTTATGAGTGACATTGCCACCACATTACAAACTGGGGTCCAATGTGGCTATACCTTTGAACAAAGAACATAATGAGGCTCAACACCCAATAATCTCCCACTTGGAGACTAATTATAGCAACTCTGCCATTTCTTCATTTGCTAGACAATGACTCCACTTTGTAACTAGTTGTTTCTCATCTTCTTCATCATTCTTGAAGACCAATTGAAACTAAGAGGAATCTCAGTTTCTCCCTGGTTACAACTTTTGTTAACATATCTGTAGGGTTCTATCTATTGTGTATCTTTTCCAGCTTCAACTGTCCATCTTCCAATGTTGATTACATGAAATGGTACCTGAGCTCTATATGTTTAGTCTTGGAATGAAACGTAGAGTTCTTTGCAAGATGTATGGCACTCTAGTTGTCACTGTATAACCTGCCCAATTCCTGCTTCTTACCCAATTCATCCAGAAACCTTTGTAACCAACTCATTTCTTTACTATCCTCTGTAGCAGGAACATACTCTGCTTTCATTGTTGATAGTGCAACAACACTTTGCAGTTTTGAAACCCATTTGATAGTTGTTCCACATATAGTGAACACATACCCTATTGTGCTCCTCCTATTATCTTTATCACCCGCCATGTCTACATCAACATATCCCTATAGAGAAATGCTTGAACCACCAAAACATAATGCTTGATTTGTGGTACCTCTCAAATACCTGAGAATCCACTTCACTGTCATCCAATGTTCTTTTCCTGGATTGTTCATGTACTCGCTTACAACTCCCACTGCATGTGTAGACCATTGCGTAAATTAAGCTTCCAACTACTAATTCATATGGAACTTTAGACATATAATCCATTTCTTCTTGCGTCTTGGGACACATTTCCTTTCTTAGTTTGAAATGGCTAGCCAAAGGTATACTAAATGATTTTGCATTTTGCATATTAAACCTTTTCAACACCTTTTATATGTACTCACTCTGAGACAATGTTAATTTGTGATTATTCTTGTCTCTATTCATTCTCATAGCAAGGATTTGCTTTGCAGCACCCAAATCCTTCATTGCAAATGAGTTCACCAATTTTCTTTTCAGCACATTTATTACTTGCATGTTAGAACATGCAACAAGCATGTCATTTACATACAATAACAATATAATATCGTTGCCATAATTTTTCTTTTTGAGACAAACATAATGATCAGAGTGACATCTAGTATAACCTTGTTCAGACATAAACCTATCAAATTTTGGATACCACTACCTTGGAGTCTGTTTTAGGCCATACAAGCTATTGTTCAACCTACACACTAGTTTCTCCTTCCCTTTTACCTCATAACCTTGTGGTTGCTTCATATATATCTCTTCCTCCAAATCCCCATGGAGAAAGGATTTCTTTACATCTAACTGCTCAAGATGCAAATCTTCAGCTACTACTAGACTTAAAATAGTTCTGAGTGAAATCATTTTAACAATAGGAGAAAATATCTCATCAAAGTCTATACCCATTTTCTATGCAAACCCCTTCACCACAAGTCTAGATTTATACCTTTTTCTACCTCCATATTCTTCCTTCAACCTGTAAACCCATTTATTCTACAAGGTTGTTTTACCTATAGGCAACCTGACTAAGTCCCAAGTCTGGTTATGTGCTTAGGAGTCCATCCCTTATTTCATGGCTTGCTCCCACTTCTTCCCAGTTTCTACCTTCACTGCTTCTTCATAACATTCGGGTTCACCAGAATCAATCAACAATACATAATATAATGAAGCAGAGTATCATTCATGGGGTCTACTTATCCTAGTAGAGCTTCTAATACCACTTTTAGGTGTTCGAGGTGCTTGTTGTTGTTGTTGTTCTAGCTGTTAGTCACTATGATTTTCAAGCACCTTCACTTTTTTTGTGATATCATCAAGCATTGTATATTATTTGTTTTCTTTTTTTTTTTCTTTCCCTGATCCTTATACAAAACCTTTTCATTGAATATGCTGATAATGATTTTGTGTTTTTCATAATGATAAAAGAAATAACCAAAATCATTAAAACCATATCCAATAAAGGTACATTTCTTTGATTTTTCTTCAATCTTTCCTCTATTTTCTTTATTAATGTGGACAAAGGCTTCACAACTAAAAATCTTTAAAAATGAGTAGTTTACCTTTCTACATATCCATACCTCCTCTTGAATATCACCATCCAAGGAACTTGAAGTCCCTCTGTTTATTAGATAAACAATAGTATCTACAACATTTGCCAAAAATTGTAAAGGAAATGCCTCATGCAATCTCATGCACCTTGCACACTCCATGATTGTCCCGTTCATCCTTTCTGACACACCATTCTTTTGTGGTGTTCTTGGAACTGTCTTCTCTCTACGAATTCCATTCTCTGAACAATACTTATTAAACTCTTTGCTACAATATTCACCTCCATTGTCTGATCTGGGACACTTCAACTTTTTTCCTGTCTCATTTTCAACCAAAGCTTTCGATTTCTTGAAAGTATCAAATACATTAGATTTATTTCAAATACAATAAATCCAAGTTTTTCTAGTTGCATCATCAATAAAAGTATGATAATAACAAGAGTCAGCAAGAGATGATACCTAAGCAGGTCCCCATACATCTATATGCACAAACTCTAATTTTTCACTCTTTTTTTATTTCCCAACTCTGAGGAATATGAATCTCATCTGTTTTCCATAAACACAAATCTCACGGAATTCTAAATCAACATGCTTAAAACCTGGCAACAAATTTCTTGACTGAATGATATGCATCTCCTTCTCACTTATGTGCCCAAGCCTATGATGCTACAATATCGTATCTTCTCCTGTAGAGATTAAAGCAATAACAGAATTAGAAATACCATTGCATAAATACAATGTACCAGCCTTTTATCCTTTTGTTATTACCAGGGCTCATTTAGTGACCTTCCAGATTTTATATGTAGAAGTAGTTACACATCCTTCACCTCCCAACTTCCCTGTTGAAATTAGAATTTTCTTTAGATCTAGAACATGCCTTACCTCCTTCAATAGCCATTGATTTCCATTCTACTGTTTTATGAAAATTGTACCCATTCAAATGATTTTATAGGGTTTGTCATCACCCAATCGAACCTATCCAAAATATCCTTGAACAAAATCATGAACATGTTTCCTATCAAGTGTGGCATGGAATGAGGCCCCTGAATCTATGACCCAAGCATCAATAATATTTTTTAATTTAAGACTCAAAGCATCTTGCAACATATCACCTGTCACATTCACTTCATGATTGTTTTCTTGTTGCATGTCTCCTTCTTTTCCCCTCTGAGACTTGCAGTCTTTCTTCAGGTGTCCTTTCTTCTCACATTTCCAGCACACTATCCCTGATATGGACTTGGATCTACCTTTCCTTGAATTACTATGATATCCTAGGCTCTTTCCTCTTTCCATTCTCTTCCCCTAGTCTCTGTAGTCAAAGCATTACCTGATGTCTCACCAGAGCTTTTTCATCGCATTTCCTCACTAAGGATTTCACCGACAACATGATCAAACTTTAAAGTACGATATCCAAAGATAGAGTTACTAATGTCCATAACTAAACCATTCCAACTTTCTAGCAATGAGCACAGAAATAACAGAGCCCTAACTTCATCATCAAAAGATATCCCTACAAAACTTAACTAGCCGGTAACTCTATTAAATTCATTTAAATGAGCAACAACATATCCATCTTCTGACGTCTTCATATTAAATAAAGGCTTCATAGGAAATACATTATTTGAGGACAAGGGTTTTTTCATATAATTTGGCCAATGTCGACATTAAATCCTCTATTGGCGTTTCCTTTGAAATATTAAAGGCTACCAACGCTACTAGGCACAACCATATTGTTCCAAGTACCTTTCTGTCGAGAATATCCCATTCTGTGTCTGTCATACTCATTGGTTTCTGTCTTTTTGCTCAATGGTAGGTATAGATATTTCTGATATAGATAATCTTCCATCTACATCTTCCACAGCTCGTAGTTTTTGCCTTTAAAATTTCAAGTCTAAATCTACCATCTTCCGCCATTGCTCCCACACAAACCAGGAACCCTTCTCTCCTACGAGTTTATCAACCAAATAGACCTTCAGCTTTGATACTAGTTGTTAGAGAATTATATATTATAGAGCAATGAAACACATAAAATATATTGCAGAAACATAAACACTGAAAACATATAAACCAAGAGAGACACAGATATATGTGGTTCATCCAATTTGGGCTACATCCACGAAGAAACAGCTAGTCCTTCCTTTTATATTATCCAGCAAACTAGAGTGATACAACCTACAACAGATCCGTTGTAATTCCCTCTTCATTCTCACACAATCTCCTCTCTCTTTCTCACTCAGAATACAGATCTACATAGACACAATACAATTCCCTCATATATAGCGATGGGTTTCCTTCTAGGGCAAAAAACCCTAAATTAAACATAACTTATACTGTGAGATATCTGCTTAATGAATTGCCCACATTGACTACGAAATTACAACATTTTACAAGTCAATTTTACATCTGTTTTTAGCTTTAAGGGCTCTGCCCCCAATCCCCCACCAAGGCGTGGGGGGTTCTAGATAATCGTCATCGCCCCCCTGAGGGCATATTTGTTATGAGCAACGTTGCCACCAAATTACAAAACAGAGTCCAATGCGGTGATACCTCTGAATAAAGAATATAATAAGGTTCCACACCCAAAAAATGTATTTCAGGGGAGGCTATATATATATATATATATCAACATCATGCATGATAACTATAACCTTCATAATGCATGCATAACAATAACATCTACCCCAAGGTCCAATGCTACAACCTCACTTTGACACCACCCTATGGTATTAGATACCCCCCAAAAGAAATGAAACATTGCTTTAATACCACCCTATGGTATAAAATACCACCCAAAGGAAATGAACCAATGCTTTCATACCATCCTATAAGTACTCCTCCCACATTTATGCACTTTGACAAGCTCTCGAGGGTAAACGTGAGTTGAGTGTCACTATGATATGACCCTACCTCCAATTTCTATTTATGGAATTGGGGCCTACAAACTGGAAACAAACTAACATCCCTTAGAGACTACACATCACTCAGGAGCCTAATAACCACCCTAGGTGATCAGTCCTTGAGCTATAACTCTTTTTCACTAGGTTCACTCCCTAACCACAGCATTGACACATTGTGCATGGAGTTATGAGGCTCTAACCGCACCCATACGCCTACCTACATGTAGTTATGACCCAAATTCCTCATTTTAGTGCATGCAGTCACGATATCTATGAAACTTTTTAGGCTAGCCTCTAGACCAATACCCAGAACTACCTGTAACTTTCTAGAATCATGACAATGATGATGACAATGCTAAACAATCAAAACTTGAGCAAGATCTTAACCAATACATGCCTAGTAAAATATAGACATTTTATCAAACATATAGTAAACATATAAGCTATAGGTCATCAATGCATATATGACCATAAACCTATGAACTACATGTGCAAATCACCAAGAAGGATCTATGCCCTCTCTAACTAGCTGAAACAACACTTGTTATCCCATGCATTCATCAACCATTCAATAAATAATTAAATCATGAATAAGACTCATAACTAGAGAACATAATAGAACCATGCATATAACCATTATATGACCATAATAAAAACCATAACAAATCAATCGTTCACCATAAGAACCAATACAAGTGCTCATAGATCACAATACGAAAAGAGCTCATATTAACATATGAAAATTCCAACCAAGTTAGGTAATTCCATGTACCACTCGACCATAAATTTGGCTGAACCAAATCTCTCTTTCATCTATCACCTTTGCACCATATTCTAAGCATGAATGTGGCAAAATAAGGGTTAAACCAAAATAAAACCAACCAAGACTTCCAGAGACCAAACCACCTCAACCCTTAAGTACAGTGATCTCACCTATGTGATCCAAATATCATTCAGATCAATCAGATTGTCTCTACCCAAGTTGTTAAGGGCTCCAGTAACTAGTAACTCAACGCACAACCTCTAGTGAACCCGATTTTGTTTACGGCTCCAGATAATTTGTCCCAACCCATAAGCTTCAAGGGCTAGTAACTCAACCCACAACCTCCATGGAACCCAAGTTGTTTTAAGGGCTCTAGAGAGGTTGTTCCAACCCACACCCATAGGGAAATGGAGAAGCAATCAAAAAATAAAATGGGGAACCCACTACACCATGTTTATGCAAGAAATGATAAGGAAAGGTTGAAACCACTATCAATCTAGGAAAATCTCCATGCCAATGGAAACACATAGCCAAGGAACCATATGCATATACCATGCATCCAAAAACTAGGAAGGAGATCACACATGCAACCTATTACCTACAAAGTAATATCACTATAGTTGTTGATCCAACTGTCTCCTTCCATTTCCTTGTTTTCCTTTTCTTGCTTTCTCCAAATCTAGGTGAATGCTAGAGTGCTCCAAGAATACTATAGGTTTATAAGAGTGTATGAGAGAATAAACAAGATATGAACTCAAAAATTTCAAAAATATGAACAAAAATACGTGCAAAAGTTGAACTAAAAATTGTGCAAAATACGAACCAAAAACTGTGCAAAAACTAGCAACCAATTCTCTTATGGATTTTAATTATTGATGTCTCTTTTTCTTTCATTTTCCTTCATTTTTTAGTGTCTCTTCACCTTACTTCTCTTATATGTTCCTTTATTTTCATAATTAAATGCCAATTATTTTCCTCTTTACCTTTGCCAATGTCTTTTCCAATTTCCATAGCCATTATTAACCACAAGTGGTTCCCACTATAATTTTTTTCCCACCATTCATCTTGGAAAGTGTGTCCCACGACCTTGGTATTATTTTCATTTACATGGAAAATCAAGTAGGGGTTGTTACATAAATCGAAGGTTAAACCCTAGTCGAAATAGTTCCCCTTGTAACCTGGAAGTGAACATGTAGACAACCAATGTAAACAAGAATATGATACACATATTAAAGACAAACTAATTAACATAAATATATCTAGGTTTTAGTGTAATAAACAAAGTCTTTCTTCTAATCAGAGCTATGTCAATCTTGAAGATTCTCAGCCTAAAAAGGCTAAGTCAAAATTTGCAAATAGTCGTGATCCCCCTAATGATGTCAATGGCACATTAGAGCTAGATAGTAATAATAATAAAATTTCTTTGGAAGCCTTAACAGACCTTTACTGGTAACAACAATTTCTATTTGTCTCTCGGTTAAATGGTCAAATTGAACAACATACTAGATAAAATTAGCAACTTAAAGCTTCCAGTAAGTCTAATGAAACATTTAAGAAGCATAATTTTTCTAGTTTAATTAAAAATTTAGATGTATTTGACACAAAAATCATAATCAAATCATCAAAGTTTAATCTCAAAATTTCTCGAGGACCTCAAGATGCTAAATAAAGTTTTTCATTAATTTCTTTCAACTAAATAAAGTTTTTCATTAATTTCTTTCAACTAATTGGATAACATGAGGTATGCTAAATAAAGTTTTTCATTAATTTCTTTCAACTAATTGGATAACATGAGGTATGATTATATTTCGATTTTCATTTTCTGTTTATAAAAGGGTGTTACAAAATCTGAGCTTATGTAGCGACCCTCTTTCCTAATTTAATCTCATTTTAACTAATTGTTTATAATTGGTTCGAGGTGATTTTGTTGGTTAGATGTGATGTCTATGGTCCTTGAAGATATTACTTCTTGTTATTTATCTTGTTGATCCTTTGTTACCCGTTGATTTTCTATGAGGCCTGAAGATGATACTTCTTGTTATTTTCCTAGTCGATTATTACTTTCAAAACAGAGGAATGTTGTTAATGATTATTGTGGGATTAACTTTAATATAAGTGTATAGACGTCATTTGATTCCATCTGTTTCTTTGATCATTTTGCTTCTATGGTCATGTTACTATTTCGTTATATCTTTTGATGAGCAAAATGTGTTTTGTTTGTTAGATTATTTGACTCTAGCAAATGATGTCCCTAACTGTATTTCTTTGTTAATTTCTTGCACTTATTCATATTTGTTATTGTGCTTTAATAAATTAATTGTTCTTCTTCAATAACTTGTGTTTTAAGAAGAACGGTTAATTCCTAAACATCACATTAATTGAAATATCATTTTTTCTCATATAAAAATGTCAGTGTTGTTATAATGAACCGTAACTTTTCCTTTTTATCTTTACTCTGATTTGATACTTAATTAGTTAGATTTATTGGTTTTTTTATGAAAGTATGGGAAATATTTAAAAGGTATCCATTATTGTTATTCCTCTTTCACTCAAGTCTTTGCGAAGCACAAATTAGAAGTAATAGATTAGGTAATACTTTTATTTCTTTTCTTAATGTAAAAACTTAAAAGAAAACAGAGTTATACTTTGTTTTTTTTCTAGAACACATTTCTTGTATTTCCACATCACTTGCTCTTATTTCTAATTATAATGAGAAGAGGATTTAATTTTCTTTCTTTAAGGAATAGAAATTAGCTTTTATTTCTTTTCATTAAATTAATATTTACAATGGTTGTAAAATAATTTTATTCTTGAGCTAGTTACAAGATGTTCTAGCCATATTATTTATTGTATAATATCATTGTAAATGTTGTATAATATTCCAAACTTGTAATATTAGTGATTGGCTTATTCATTTTAATTTTAATTTATAAATAGAGCATTTAAATTATAATTATATACACATTAGAAGAAGTAGATTTTTTCGTTTAACATAGTTTGACTTAACTTAAGCATTAGTTCAAATAACACATCATATATCTATATATGTGTGTGTGTGTAATATATATATATATATATATATATATATATATGTATATGTGTGTGTGTGGGGTTTAGGATTAGTTTATTTTGGGTTCAATCCTTTCTAGGAAAAAAGGATGCACATATGCACCATAAGTGACACATAATTGACACACGATAACCAACATAAATATTCTAAATTAAATAATCTACAAAGTGGCTAAAATAAATTCAAGAAGATTTATAAGGGACCTTTTCCTTCTATTAACCAATCCCTAACTTTTACAAGAGGTTGATGCCTTTCATTTTGAAAAAAGTAGTGTACATGAATAACTATGAGAAGATGGAGAGAATATAATGCAAAATAACATGGACACAAAATCAACCATAGTGAGTTCAAATTTGAGTGCAGAATTAGACAATGTAGGTAAGCACACCACATTGATATCGCAACACAAATTTGCAATGTTATTTATTGAATATTGAAATGGAATTTTAAAAACCATAGCTTTGTGGATTTTTAAAACCCTATTTTTGTGGGATTTTGTCATAAGAGGTCAACATAGGATTTATCTTGATGCAAACTCCTTGCGATGTTATATTCGATCATCATATTTATGAATATAATGAACCTTATTAAAATAATATATATATAATAATAATATATATATATATATATATATATATATATATATATATAATATATAATATAAGATATATATATATAATATATAATATATATATAATAAAATAATTGACCATTGTACATAGCCATTGCAATATACATGAGTAAACATGTAAGGATCTTCTACCTTCTATTAACTAATCCCCAATGTTGACACTCAATTGATGCTCTCTTTCTAAAAAATGTGTGTAAGAAAAATAGAAGAATTGGGGGGTGGGGGGGGTGGGTGTGGGGGGGGAGGGGGGGAATTGAAAGTTGAATTTGAAAAAAACTTAGTTTTATGTCATTTTAAAACCCTATTTTTTTTCAATTTGAAAATCTTCAGTTTATGGACTGTGAAAACCCTAGTATTGTGGAATTTGATAATCCTAGCTTTATGGAATTTGAAAATCATAACTGGTGGCCAAGGTTTGTTATTTTGGTTTGTTTCATTTAATATAGTTAGCATTCCATGTAGGACTCCTATACCTGATATATTCATGCATCATTTCGCTAAAACAATGCACATTTGAGCCATGGTACACCATATTAAGTGTCACATATAAGTGATGGACCTTCACCAAAAACAAATAAGTGATGGAGATAAGAAACGAACAATGAGCATAAAATATATGCATTGATACACAATAGATGCATAATAAGTGGCACATAATTAATGTTGTTACATGACACAAAATTGAAACACTGTAACAAACACACACAATCTAAATTGACTAATGTATATTGTGGTTGTTATATATGACAAAATATGTAATGAAACTATTCCTTATATTAATCAAAATGCAATGTTGACAAGATGTTAAGATGCTTCTCTGTCTAAAAATTCAAGGTTAATAATAAACATGAGAAGGTGGATACAATATAATGCACAATTCCAAGAGTTTGGAAAGGAAACACTAGCATAGTGAGTTTGAATCTAAATGCATAATTAGGCAATGTAGGTAAACACATGATATTGGCCTTGCATCATAGGATGGAAATTTCCATCAATGTATATTGACATGGAATTTTAAAAACCATAGTTTTGGGAAATTTGAAAACCATTTCTCTTTTGGAATTTTAAAGCCCTGATAGTGTGTAATTTGATCATGCAAGTTTTTTTGAAATTGAATGTAATACACCCCTTTTCTACCCCTTATCCTATAAAGGTAGAAAAAGAGAAGTTAGTATGTTTATCCTATAGAAGGTACAGTTATGGATATGGGGTATAAATTTTTCGATCCTTTCCAACTTTCTCAAAACTTAAAATGGATAACCTCATTGTGTTTGTCTCACCGAGACCTTTCCAACACTATAAAATTTTCTTCAATCTAACTCTACGATCAAAATATACGGTCATTTAAATACTTTCCTATTAGATAGTGTCGTGTCACCTGACCTGCCACATCGCACCCACGTGATCCCCATGTGGCTACGCAAATCATGACCACATCACTCCCACGTGGTAGCACTACCCTAGCTTCCAACCCATTTATGTTCGATGCTATTGTTTTCAAGGCCCAATTTACAATAT
>APFE030905979.1:0-21163 GCA_000404065.3 Pinus taeda | reverse complement strand
CTTAGAGTTGGGTGCAATATCACTAGGATTTATTCTTGGTTTGATGTGGCCATAGAGGGGCTCACATCCCCGTGCTTCAGATATATATATATAAAATCTTAGTGATATTGCACCCAACTCTAAGAGAAATTTTCAAGGAAGAACTTTTGGGGTTACATAGACCCTTCATGAAACCCTTCCTCACATGTCATCTAGTTTCTGGCTATTGTCATCAAATTGGGCTCCACACTACCACATCATCCCAACTTTTCCATTGTTGATGCATTCAAACCACCAGGGTGACATCGAATCCTTTTAAAATATACAAGGTGACATGGATGAGTGAGAAGGCTCCTCCTTGTTCCAAAATTGCATAAACATTGTCCCACCATGTTACATCCTCCCATACATAAAATCCTAGGAATTTTGCACCCGGCACTATGGAATATTTTTGGGGAATAAATTTTAAGGTGACATCACCCAAATTTACCATTGAAGTGATGTGTCCTACTGAAATTTACCACATCACATTGAAATTGACCTTCTCCCGACCTTTTAAGCATTACTATGTCACTTCTGGACATGATGCCTATAACATTTTCCATGGGTCCAAATAAACCCTTCACCCGGTTAAACAAATATATCATGTTATATAATCTATTGGGTGCTCTGCATTAATTGCATTGAACAAACCAATTCCCATCCATACAACACCATGTCATCCTATCGGATAAATCCTAATGGACCTAATCATGCATTCACTTGAAATCTCAGGGGCAATTCCCCCTAGGGTTATATGGAATATTGATACTCCCTCAAAATCCAAAGGCTTTGATTTCCTCTCATTTTGCACTTGATCATGGTGCCTAATCACATGGGACATAACTTATGATCCTTCTTGATACTTTGAGCCCTGGACATCCAACCCCCACATGATAGGTGTGTATATGGTTTAGGTTTCTCCTCACCCTCAAGGCTTGGTCATGGTGTTTTGTTACACATGTGTTGAATGTAAGTTGAGGGAAAAACCTATTAATGCATTGAGGGATCAACTCCTATATGACCATATATATATATATATATATATATATCTGTTGTTGTGAAGATCATTGGAGCTATCCCTTTTGAGCTTATGATCAAGTGCATATTAACAATCATGTTATCCTTCCTGAGCTTATAGAGCCTTCGACTCAGCCTGCTAATACAGATATATGTGTGTGTGTGTGTGTGTGTGTGTGTGGATAATTTACATACAGACACACACTATCCTTCTTGATCTTAATATAGTCTCAACCCAGCCAACATGAAATGCATTTATATACTTTTTCATAATAGTAAAGCTATCTGTTCTCAGCTCCCATTTTACAAATCAAGGTATGCTTGCCAATTTAATTCTATTATAGATCTTTGAAATCCCATTAATTCTATTTAATTCTAATGGGATTTCATGAATGAGAAAATAGAATTAAATTAATGAGAATTCATGAATGAGAAGGCCAATTTAATTCTATTATTTTCCTCGGAGTTCCTCTTCATGTTCCTCTTATTTTTCTTATTATTTCCACCATAAAATTAATCAAATTTGTCGGATAACCCAACCTGGATTTATCTTTCCTCTTCCCCCTTATATCATGGATTCGAGGTCCCACTCTTCAATCCATTACATAAGAATATATTCATTTACAATTTAGATTATTTTCACATTACAAAAATTTAGGGGAAAGCATACCAAGAGTGTCACAAACCCCACCCCCATAAAGGAAACATCGTCCTTGATGTTATTGTAAGTAAATAAAAAAAATAAATTAAGCTTCACACATGGCTCTTAGATCCAATTATTTAGGAAACAAAATATGGGCAATGCACCCTTATTTTGTCATATGTCTCCCAAGTGGCTTCATCAGGTCCAAAGTGCTTTCATTGCACCTTGACATGCTCTACTGTAATCTTTTAGAGAATGATTTTACTTTTTTCCAGGATGTATGGTGGGTTTTGTTGGAACTCTCACTTAAGTTCCACCTATATGACAAACTATTCTAAAACATGATTATTGTCATGAACATATTTACTAAGAAAGGAAGCATGAAAAAAAATTTGTCCTTTCACTATGGGTGGCAAGGCCAATCTATAGGCCATTATCCTTATAATCTCCAAAATATTAAATGGTTCTCTATATCTAGGTGCTAACTTGGCACATGAGCCCATTCTAAATTAGATTTCCTTTGGCTTAATACAAATATAAACATGCTCTCCCACTTGAACTGTTTATGTAGTCTTTGTTGGTCTGCATAAATTTTCTCCTTATCCTGGGATGCCTTAAAATTTTACCTAATATTGATCATCTCATGCTCAATTTATTCCAACAAATTTAGCCCAAAAAAATACTCTATTTAATGGATCATCCCAGTTGACATGGGTGTTGCATTTCCTACAATAAAGTGCCTCAAAATGACCCATTCCCAATAACTCTTGATGGCCATTGTTGTATGCATTTTCTACCAATGCAAGGTAGTCTTCCCACTTTGTGGCTGATGCATCACATACATTTCAGCATGCTTCCAATATTCTCTTTATGGTTTTTGTTTAAACATCAGCCTAATGATGATAAGTTGTGTTAAATTCTAGCTTGGTTCCAAAACCAGCAAATGATGACTTCCAAATTTTTGAAGTAAAATCAGCATCCCTATCTGATATTATCTTTTTGGGTACTCATTCCAACCTAATCATATATTTTTTGAATATATGGGCTATATTTATTGCTTTATGAGTAGAATTAACAACTATAAAGTGAGTTTCCTTGCTCAAATTATTCATTACCACCATTATAACACCATGTCATATAGATGTCCTATGTAATCTTGTAATTAAGTCCATGGATCTGTCCTCCCATTTCCATTCCAGAATTGGAATTAGTTGTAGAAGACCTGCTAGATGCCTACACTCTAACTACACTTGTTGATGTTCCAAACATGTTACAAGGTATTCTACAATATCATCCTAGCCAAAAATATGTCCTCTTCATGGTTTTCATCATATTTTATATCCATGGTGACTTGAGTAAGGTATTTTATGGAATTCATCCATGATAAGCTTCCCTAAATCGATGACATTGGACACATGTTTATTTTTCTTGAATATTAATATTACATCACCATTGATCTGATAGCTTATACTTACTAGTCCATATGGTTGTTCTTGCCAACATTTCTTCATATATTTGTAATGTTCATATTTTATCATCGCTTCTTTAATCATCTCTTTGATGTCAAATGGGAAAGTGATTATGGTTTCTAGGTGAACCTCTTGCAAGCTTTTGTTGCGTGCATCTACCACCTCATTCACCTTTCCTTTGATGTGCTTAGTTGTGAAATCAAATTCATTGATCAATGGCAACCATACATCTTGTCAAGAACTTAGTTTGGTATGGCCAATCAAGTATTTCAATCCACTATGATTTTTCATCAGTAAACATATCCTTCTCAATATGTAATGTCTCCACTTTTATGGTGTGTGCCCAATGGTTTCCAGCTCCAAGCTGTGAGTGACATAGTTCCTTTCATGTTCATTTGGCTTCTTGGATTTTGTTGACATTGCTGGACCCACCAACATGTCAAGGTATATCCTCAGTAAGAAGTACCAACTAGACCTCAAACCATTTGGTCTAGGAGTCCCAGCAGTGGGTCGGATGGTATTGCCCTGACTGGGGTTGCGTGAAGAGGTAAGTGAGATGTCCTTGTTGGTAGAAAGGGTGTGACATGTGTAGCAAGCCAAGGAAGGTGCATGAGTGGTTCTAACACATGGAAAGTGGAATGAGTGCACCCCTTGGAAACCTGTGTAAACACGCAGATTGGAAGGGAACACATGAGAAGATATGCATCACAAACTAGAAGGAAGGTGAACAAACAACACAAATGGATGGTTAAACCAATAGAAAATTTTAGTAAGATTCATACATACATTTACAAAAAGAGTCTATACATACATGGTAAGAAAACAGATACATATATCATTAGAGTAAACAAGTTAATTGAAATACAATAACGACATATGCATGAAACATGCTAGCTATGTTATTTAAAGAAGTGAAAATTCCAATCATACATTACAACCATGACCAACCAATAGTCCCCTTAATGGAATGTTAAATTCACTATGCTTGCTCCTCCAAAGAGATGTACTAGCTCTGCACTGTGGACAAGCCAAGGCTCGTTACAATACTCTCCAATATTTCTATAAGATACTCTTATCATAAGCTTGGCTAACCAAAAGCCTCTACAATGAGTTATGAGGTACTATAAATAGCAAAGGGTGGGGTGACCCTTGACATTACCCTTTGTGACTGTTCACCTAACCTCATGACTCTTCAACTACTCTATGACTTTTACATTCAACTATTGACACTTGGACTTCCACTTTAGAATATGTTAAATACAATTTGCGCATGTACCCATGTGAGACAAAATAGGCTTGATAAATCTATCCAAGACATCACTAGGACTCAAAAAACTATGGGAAGACCAACTCTTCGACATCCTCATGATGGTTGATAGTGGCGAACCAATGCCAAGCTTGGTAGTCCGCGATGGTGTCTTTGTACTCTGTGGTGACATATTTCTAGAAATGAACTCTTGCCTCTATTTCATTCGAGCACACTAATTTTGCTCCTGTAACGAACTCGTCTAATAACATGTGCATCATTGTCTTGAGTGTGACCGAACCAGTGACATACTAATGCATAGTCTCTACACTGATCGCCAAGTTTGCACTAGTGGCTATGCACAACAACTCATTAAAGTATGATTCTAGCTCCATTCAGACTTGATTCTTTGTCTTTGCCTCAGTGAGTGTCCCAATAGATGGGATTGCATGCGTGCACACAATAACATCCATGCTTCTGAACACCCATGCATGGGAAGCCTGCAAAATAGTGATGAGTTGCAGGAGTTTTTCATAGTTCCATACCTGACTCTAGATGTGTGCCTTCAACTTAACTACCACGGGCCTTATCATCTTCAATAAGTGTAATGGGGCTCCCTTGTCTCTAATTTTCCATGTTTGCATGTGGTCGATAGGGGTATGTAGATTCGACAAGATACGTGCTCTTCTAACAGAGAACTACTGCAGACTATTGAGATGGAAAACTGCCTTATGCATAATAATAAATCAAGAATACAATGTTTGCATGACTGTCTCAAGGGATGGTACTTCATCTAGTATCACCTTCTTCAACTTTGCTCTGGTGGATGTTGTAACCATCTCTCCTCCCTTATTGGTCTTTTGTAACTCCTTAGCCATTCACTCGTTCTCTGTTATCAAGAAGCAAACACTCGATCTAGTGGCTTCGACATATGCTTTGGTAGCATCGGCTAATGCTACTGGATGCTTGCACACATCATATATGATCACTCATTCCTCAAACTGTGTAGGAGATGTGTGGACATCTGGAGTAGACACTCTGTACAATTGCACAAATCTATGTTGTGACTCGCTGAGTGATATGTTGTGCATCTCTCCTTCTAGATTGTCTCTAAGGATCTCAGCATCTCCTTGGTCTCTCAACACTTGCTTTCCTTCCAGATCTGGTGAAATCAGTGGGTCAACCTCTTGGTGGTAGGGCATGAGGTCAATGTCCTACTCTAACTCTGGCTGCTCCATCTCTGTATCCATCTTCTCAAGTACTCATTCAATCTCTTCAGAGAAGTCCTACTCTTGCGACTGCTCACCCTGTCTACTTTGTGTTAGCTGCTCAAACAAGTATACTACCTGTATGGGCCTAATTTCATCAATCTATGTAGTTTTCACCCCCTACTGTGTCTTATTTTTTTGTGCTTCCTTCTCCTATCTACGCAGCTCCTCTTCTTTGCAGAATTTCTCCTTCAACTCTTGCAGATCCTTCATTATTTCCTCCATCATCTATTTATCTATTTATCCTCCAAAGCTCCTTTATCCACTAGTGGCTCTGCACTAAACTTGCAACTTTGTTCTACCTTGGTGTTGTTAATAATATTTCTCTTGCTTTTGTCATGCGTAGGTACATTACCCTCTGCTACTTCTCATGATGGTGCTCTCCTAGATGTTCCTTTTCTAACCATTCTAGAGTGATTTTGATCCATTGATTGACCTGGATAAGTTGTGACAATATATACATGGGTCTTCCTCAACATAATGACATGCATTGTGGATCCAAGGAAATTTCACTCTCGCACAGTGATCCTTCACAAAGAAATGTGGGTCGTACAGATTGAAGCTTCTGGTGCTAAAAGTAAATATTTTGTCTCAGCATTTTCATGGTTGAGATTCTATATCTCATACAGCCTAATCCACAATGGAAGAGTGGGCTAGGGTGCCTTCTTCTTTCGATGCAGTCTAGCCAACAGTCCTGCCGAGATGTGGTATGACAGTTCTTGCATGACGAGCTTGTCCATGGAAAAGTTTGGTAAAACATGTGGAGGATTCTCCACATTGTACATCCGTATGAAGGTTCCAAAAGGTGAAGCATACCAATCCGCTTAGTCGACCAGTGCCTCCATTCTTGCCTTCGAAATGCAAGGTGGATCCTGCTCAAATATCATCTTGTATACCGAGGTGACAAAATGGTCTGACAACTGTGTGATGACTACGTGGAAGCTGCATTTGGAAAACAGTCTCCAATAGGTGTTCACAGAGGTTTATGTTGATGTCCATGCCCACTTCAACCCTGAGAACTTCTGACAAGCACAAATTGCATCCAAGATATATGCAGACATGTGGATTTCTCCTTGCTTACATTTAGGTGGCTACAGAGCTCTTGTTACTTGTTCCTTTAGCCTATGACCCAAAATGTCAGACTAGTTTCATGCTTTGCCTTCACTCACCATTTGGTCTAATGCGATCACCCAACTCTACAGGAAGGTCTCCATGCTTTCTTGCTCGTACAAGTGGCATGAAAAGATGACCAATTACTGATATGCCTTTCACAGTATCTTTGTCTTGTAAATCTGGTTGGTTGTCATCCTAAACATGGTTGGATCCATCGCCCAAGTCTTCTAGATATCCCTGGAGTTTGCATTATTGTTGGGTATATTAAAGGGTGTCTCCATTATGATCACTGGCTTTGGTAATTGGTACATATGTTGATAGTCCTGTGACCTGAAGGTAGAAATATTTGTCCCACTGACACTGCATAACACCATCGTCTCAAGGTCAGTGTGTGAGATGATCCAATGTATCATGTCCGTGTGTGGAAACATGGGATACCTGCATGCAATCTAGTACAAGCCGGACTTTTGAATGTTCACATAGACCCTGTGGTATTCAAGATCTTCCCCAAATGTGCCTAGGAATGCATCATTGATGTCGTTCCATTTCAACTTGATGTATTTTTCTACAATTAGCTTGGTGTCTTCTTAAATTGTCGAACTCGTAGAAATTCTCTCAACTTCATCTCGAGTTGTGCTTCCATCAGTTTCCTTTGACCCTGCTCTCTTGGAGGCCATTGAACCTGAAATGTTGAGAGGCAAATGAACACCTCTTTTACCTGGAGACATTCTGACGTGCATGGCAAGCAATCTACCAGTTGAAAAGTAGAGAAAATTTGAGGACTGAGATGAAACATACACGGGAGACTAATGGTAAGGATTGTGCAATTTTCACTGGGAGGTCGAGAGACTAACTATTGGAATTGCACAATGTACAATCCATACGGACCTACTAGGTGCTGAGACTGGACAATGCACAATTTCAGTCAACAATTCATGCAAGCATAGGGACTGCATTGTGCAATTGTTTTTGCCAACAAACACTACCTCTCAGAATTGTGCAAAGAAAGTCTAGAGGACAGTGTCTATCTAGATTTGTGCATTTTCTAGGAGGAAGGCATAACATTCCCTCTCAAAAATGTGCAATGTTGTTTGGTTAACATAGAGTCTAGACCAAGGTTTCTTGAATTCGCCAACGGGAAACTGAAAACATATGAAAATATGAGTGCATGGTGAAACTGAGTGTAGGCAAGAGTAAATGATCATGGATGCAAACATTGAATGCAAGATTCAGAAAATGGGAAAAAATGCATGTGTGTGAAACAAGTCACTGAATCAGTGACCGTCCATGCAAAAAATGTCATTCATGCGATAGAAGTGAGATGCAAAGGAAAACTAAAATGATGCTTTTACAGGCTAGCATGCATTCAAACAACAACAAGGATTCACATAAATCAAGCAGAAAACACTCACACAAGCCAAAACACAAAAAGTGACAAAAATGTTACAAAAGACAAGTAAAGCGGACTTACCCGGAAATAGATGAGTTGGATGTGCCGAAGACTCCCAGATGTGATGTGGGATGTCATAGCTCCACGATCGATGTGAAGAATGAGCTCTGAAACATTGAATAAATAAATTTGAGGCTTATGATGTGCATGTGACAAATCTAGGAAAAAATGACACTTGGAGGGAAGTTTCCAAAATGATCTTTGCATTTAACCTTCAGCTGCTAAAAATAGATCCCTAAAATCTAGTGATGCATTTTGCATGTTTCTTTTTGCTATTTCAGGAAAATAATCCCATGCATGAAGACCAAGCTGCTAGGTCCCAAGTGGAGCTGGTCAACTTGAAGGCACATGCAACAACCTGCAAGAATGGCAAAGGGATTTGCGCAATTTCTGGGACGAGTTGGGTTGGCTATACCAAAGGGATTACGCAATTTCTGGGGTCAGCAAGTGAGTGTTGTCGAGAATCACGTGATTTTTGGGTTGAGCTACAGTGTTAGGCTAGATTGCATGATTCCTCAAGGGAGCCTGTCTGACTGCATTATGCAATTTCTAAGCTGAGCAGGCTGCCCAACAGATTTGTGTAATTTCTGGAGGGAAGGTTGCTTCCCCTCCAGAATTGCACAATTTTCTGAGGGAGCTTCTCAGCCAGCAAATATCTTAAGTCTAGAATGGTATCCTATGAAGGGAGTGAATCAAACTGACATGCATATGTTGGCGAGCCACTAAAAAACCACTGAAGTATATGTACTTGACAATGAAATACATGTTTCTAGGATGGTTGGTAGGGAGGCTCCAAAACGAAGCTAAGGAAAAATTTTGGAGGGCGGTTGTAGCCGCTACAACACTTGGGGACACACTGGTACAAATCCATCTCTCTTAATGGAGCTTGTTCATGAAAAGGAAGTCTAACACCTCTGGAAGTATTGCTCAATTCTTGGTTCGTCTTGTTTTCCACACCTACACCAGTGTAATATGTAGCATCTGTTAAGCTCTTGGTCTTTTGACACACATTCCAAGCCAATCCAACACAATTGTTTCAATTTGGGTGAGGGGTATATTGATGCACAAGCCATATGATCGCCAGAGTTTTAGTTTCATCTCCGGTATTTCTCCACTACCAGCAGGCTTGGGCAGTACCCTGGCAGAGTCACGCAGGAACCCAAGCATCACTCTGATGCTAGCGAGCCTAGTCAGTACCCTGGTGGAGTTACTTCCATCACCTCTCTGTGCAAGAAGCCTTTCTCTTCCTTCACCTTATTCATTTTTCATTTTTCCATTTTTTTTTCCTTTTTTTCATTTTCATTTTTGTAACTGTGCATAACACTTATTCATTTCAGAGGCAAAAGAGGGATCCTGACTTATTGAGAGCAAAAGAGTTTGTTCCTTCTAAGAAGTAGTTTATATATGCCTCTAACATGCTTTTCAAGGTTTCCCCCCTACCTTACTCTACTTGACTGAGTTGTCAAGGGTTAACCCAAAACAACCAACTAGAGTAGTTGACACTAGTTAGCACACAACCGTTATGCTTTCACCAAGGTTCACTTCGAATAGTACATATTTTCCATTTATGTATCATGGACTGAAGATAACAAGTTCTTCATACAAAGGTGGGACATAAGATAACAAGTTCTTCATACTCGTTTCAACAGTTGCACATGGTCTCATGTGAAACTAACCAATAGACATAAACAATAAACAAAATAAAGCAAAAGAAGAAGTAAATGTATAGGAAAAGCGAGTAAGAAAGAAAACTATCAAACAAGAAAACTCAAAAAGTAAGAAGAAAACATGGATGCAAGCAAACAAACCAAAAGCAAACACTATTCCTACTCCTAAGCTAACAGTGCATGGATATACTCACGTCAAGTGATACTTCCAATGGAGCCACCATGCATTGGTTGATCCATGTTGGTGAAGGTATGGTTTGCGAACAACACAATTGTGTGATTAGCAAACATTAAATATATAGCAATGAAGAAAAACACACTTTGAGTTTAAATACATCCACAGAACGTAAGCGAGTGCAAGCGCATGACATGCAATCCATGGACTTACCATGATGTTGTGTGACACTGCATGTAGCTGTTAAGAATATGCATATTCTTGACAGTGAAATGCAAGAAAATGAAAGAAATAAAGATAATTTGCTTCATGCACATGTGATTACTATGTAAGATTCCTCCAATGCATGAGCAATGGGATTGTGTAGTTTGAGTGGAGGAAGCATAATCTACGTGTGGGACTGGTCTTCAATGCATATAGTTGAGTGATGAGGAGCCTTAGGTGTTTCAACAATTTCTTGATTGGAAGTGAAACCGACCTCAAGACAGCGAGGGCCTGACATAACCATTAGCTCGGGTTGAAGTGCCTTGACAATCTGTGGTTTTGACTTCGTTGACAAATATATCATCATAAATAGGTGGCTTCGAAAAATCAACTGCAATAGAATCATCATCATGATCGAATACAAGGGTAAATAGATCACGACAACTACAATCTGCAAAAATCAATGATTTCATCGGCATCCTCATGATCTGATGAATCAAATAGAGGGGTAGATGAGAAGCGGTAAAATTCACCCTCTGCATTTCTAGAAAAGGTAAATGAAAAATCAAGTGGATTTTCAAAGAATAATTTGTCCTCTCCGTTATCGGATAATGGACTCACATCCAGTGCGTTTTGTGAATGGTCAACAATGGGTATGTCTATGGATGGAGATAAACATGAAAAATCATGGATGGAAGAATCACCAAAGGTCTCAGGGAAAAACAAAGGAGGCACGAACAAAAGGGAATCATCCTTCACCGTGGATTGATGCTCTGGCTCCTAGTAATACTCTTCATGAATGACATCACAGGTTGGTTGTGCAACACCAACACCATCGATAGCTTGACCCTCTTCAAAATAGGTATAGAGTATGGAATGGAAGAAAACAAGACAATTCAATTTGGAGGATTAGTAGAACACGAATATGGAAGTTTCGGTAAGACATGCATCTAACAACCCATGGGCTTCACAACCAAATCTAGAAAATTAAGGGAAGTGATGTTAAGAGGGTGTGACAATTGAATGAATGTGTCTGCATGTTCTTCAAAATCACTCTACGGTGGTGGAGTTGTTTGATTAGGGGATGGTAGGCAGTCACTTGTGACAGTGACCATGTCCCTCTATGATTATGCAACTACATCACCGAAGTATGCTGAGCGGGGTTTGAGCTTGGACCTCTTCTTGGGATTGACAAATTTGGTAAGAAAATATTCAAGTATATCCATGAGATAATGGAACGTCATCTAATTTTTCGGAGCTTGAAACTGCAACACACAGAAGTGCTCCCAAAAATCTTGAGGTGATTCTTGAGGACTCTTCCATTGTTTTAACAATTTTTTTCAAGATATTCCAGATCAAAATGATGGAGAGTAGATTTAATGAGATCAAAGAATTGCTCAAATGAGTGCACATTGTCGTGTGGCAGATTCCAGCACCACCATTGTGGGGATTAGAGAAGTGTATATGCAAGTAGTAGATTGGCCTCTTCATCAGAGCATTCATATTCATTATCAAGAAATGCATTGATGTCTTGTGAGTACACAGGTCAGCCCATTTCACATTCACCATCATACATGAATTCGGACAAGAGATCAGAAAAATCCCTCATGATGTTGAGAGGTTCGGCATGTGAAAAACATCACAGATGGATGGGTTTGATAGTATCCATGATGGATGCACGAATATTCAAAATAGGATGAGATCAAACATATTTTCATTTGGCCCTCTTTCTAGCGAAAAAAAATGTTGATGGTGTTGGACCCGCCAACATGTCAGGGAATCCCCTCGGTAAGATGTCCCAAGTAGACCTTACACCGTTTGGTATAGGAGTCCCAACAATTCATTGCACATGTAGATTTCTTCTTGCTAACCTTTGGGAAGCTGCTGAGCTCTTATTACTTGTTCCTTAAGCCTGTGAGCCAACATGTCGAACTAGTTGCATGATTTTCCTCCACTGCCCAGTTTGTCCAATGCGATCACCCAGCTTTGTGGGAAGGTCTTCATGCTTTCTTGGTTGTACAAGTGGCATGCAAAGATGACCAAGTATTCTTATACCTTCCGCATTATCTTTGTCTTGTAATTCTAGTTGGGCTTCATCTTGAACTTGGCTGGCTACTTCACCTAGCTCTTCAACATATCTCTGGCATTTGCGTTATGGTTGGGTATGTGCTATGGGGTAAAATGCACAGGATGAAAACTACCCTTGAAAGTCTTCCCGGGACGTTCAACAGACCGTAAGGTTATTTGCAAAAGCTACCTATTACACACATGTTCATCTATCATACATATATTGACAGGGTATGGAAAGGGGATCACCTTTGGTTCTTTCTAGATTCGCTTGGGGATGTCCATGCAGTAATAAAAACTCCTCCTAACCGGCTCCAAGATGATTCCTACACAAAAGAACAAAGCAAACCAATCACAACATACACTTTTGACAATTAATGTAAGAATCTGTAACAAACATGTATAAATGTATATCTTATCTACTCAACACAACAAGCAAAAGAATGAACAAATAAATGCACAATATCACCAACACTTTCGAGTAGGGAACACAACTGTAGTCCTATATTCAGAATGGAAGAGTGATTACAACAACCCGTTGTATCATCCTTCCTTACCCCTTCTTCCTCTCTCTCTCTCTCCTTCTTTTAGGTAGCTCCTTCAAGAATATGATAGTTCACAACAGCTCTATGGGCTATCCTTCCAAATGCTCTGATCCCCTTTTGCAATAGCCCTCTCACTGCTTATATAGCAATCGAATTAGGGCTGCCAAGCTCCATCTAGAGTTCATTAGGGAAAAAACCATGAATCTGCCTTGTTTACAAGCTTTTTCCCATTTGCCTTCATTCTCATAATAGAATTTCTCTAAATATCTTGATTTTTGGAGTTTCCTTGCTTTTCTTGCACAAATTTAGGGATTTAATATCTAGATATTTATGGGCAGATTCGTTGGCATAACCTTTTAGACATCACTTAATTTCGGCCTAACAACAAGATTTAGCAGGGTGACTAACGCTCCTTTATGCTTGTAAACAAGCTTTATAAAGCAGGTTGTCAGTGTATAAAAGGCGTTAGCGTGGATTTTGGGCCTGCAATTGTGGTCATTGCTTCAGTCATCTTGTCTTTCACCTTTGAGTTGATTAGGAGGTCAATTTTTCCTATAATATATGCCCCTAAAGTATGAGACCAGAGGCAGAGACGATGGCCGAAATACTTTATTGAAAAACATTGTAATTTGGTGTCAAAATCTTTGTAGAGAGAGAGAGAGAAGTTTTGGACTGCAAGGAAAACTTGATACAACAAAGATACATATGTATAAACTACTAAAATCATATCTTGGGTTGGGCATTCCCATGCTCAATAGCTATGTCAGAGTAATTTTCTCCTCGGAGATATAACAATTTTGGCTTCCAATATGGCACAGGGTAGATCCAGTGTCATAATAGATCATCCTGAAATAACTGTCTCCAAAGAACAATATCACATCTTGGAAGAGGAAGCAAGGTTGAATGATGCAAGCCTCTATCCAAGGTCTTGATTCCTGGTTCACCAAATAGCATAGATCGGTACATGTGATAATATGAGTTGACGTCGAACATGCACGAAATTATCTGATTACCAACCAATAATGGAGACCGTTAACAGATGCAAGGAAGGCCACTGATAAGGGTGATGGTCTCCAAGATGCACAGTGCAAACTAATGAGTGTGAAAGATTTTTTGTCATCGAACACTCGTAGAATCGCTTAACTAGGAGGCAATAATGAAAACCCGTGATCAAACACAAGGTAACTTGCCACTAATGTCTGCAAGTACCAAGGCACTAAATGTGTTTCTGGGTTATCTTCCTAGATAGAATGTTGAAGTCGATAGGAAGAAACATGTCCAAAGGTAGGAAATGATGTGTCCTACATCAGTTGACACGAAACCGGACAAGGATGATTTTGTTTTTTGAAGAATCTTTTGGGCTTTTAGGTCTAAACAATGGAGGGCATGATGAAAGGATATTTAGGATTGGTTGATAGAGGAAACAAATGGGTACCCTTGAATAATAGAAGGCACAACAATGGTTCTAACCAGAAAGCACTAGGCTCATGAGCACTATAGAGTGTTTAAGATATGGAGATGCAATTACATCAAGGTATATAGGATAAAAACCCATAGGTTGGTAGGGTTCATACTGAGAGGCTATCGAAATGATGGTTTATCTGAGGGAGTGCCATGTTCAAGGGAACGAATGTTGCCAAGTCACGCTTCCAAATATAGGATACAGTTTTATTGCCCACTTTTCCCCATCTGATTTTTTAATGAGTCCAGATGAGTAAACTCATTAATCTTTTCATGTTTAAAGAGTCTTAAAAGGATCGCAAAAAGAATGACTCTTTGCCCTATCTGATTGGTTTAATGAGTCTAGACAGGCAAACTCGTCAATTTTTTCATTTTTTAAGAGTCTGAAAAGTATCATAAAAAGAATGACTCTATATCTTATCTGTGTATTTAAAGAGTCCAAAGTAGACACTCGGTGGTCTCTTCATATTTAGAGAGTCTGAAAAGATCGTAAAGAGAGACTCCATGGTGGTCTGTTTGTCATAGTTGTTAACTTGGTGTGAGAAAAGGTTAATAGTATATATGTATCGGTTACTTTTCCGTATTTAATCTATTGAACTCGGATAAAGAGAAACCTTTTTCTAATAGATGTCGACCTCATTTTGTTACGAGTACGAGGCAACGGACTAAACTCATGTTTTGTCATGACACTTTAATGAGCTCAGTAACAAAAACTTGGGATTATTCATTTTTTTACGAGCGAGAAAAAATTACCTGAAAGAATGCTAGGGTCATATTTAGCATGTTTAACGAGCAGCAAGACACATCTCAGGATTTGTTAAGTTTAAAGAGCGAGAAAAAGGTGCCTATAAAGGATGCTCTGTTGGTCTTTTTCAGTTTGAGTGGGAACAAGATCAAAAAAGAGGTGCTCAGAGCATTATTTGCCTATATTTAACGAGTGCAAATGATGAAAAAATCAGGGATGTTTATATTTTTTAAAGAGTGATAAATATCCCAAAAAAGTGCTTTAGGGATTGTGCTATGGATGTTTAATGAGTCCTACTACAAAAAAACTAGGAGATGTTTGTATTTTTTAAAGAGCAATAAAATATCTCCAAAAGTTCTCTACCATAGTTAGATAGATTTTAATGAGCTTAACGATGAAAACTCGGGGATGTTTGTATTTTTTAAAGAGTAATAAAATATCCCTAACAGTTCTCTATCTATCATTAGATTTAACAAGCACAATGACAAAACCTCGGGGATGTTTGTATTTTTTAAAGAGCAATAAAATATCCATAACAATGCTCTATCTATCGTTGCATAGATTTAAGAAGTGCAACGACAAAAACTCAGGGATGTTTTTATTTTTTAAAGAGCAATAAAATATCCCTAACAGTGCTCTAACTATCTTTGTAGTAGTTTAACGAGCCCAAAGAAGAAGACTCGAGGTTTTTTGGATTAACAAGCAAGAAAAATACCATAAAAAGAATGCTCAATATTTCTCAATCTCATGCTTGGCATTAGAAGGGTCTATGCCATCCATTTCCTCATAAGACCAAGGAAAAACATCGCGGAAGTCCCTAAATGGGTAGGTGAAGCTCACAATTTCCTCAGGATTGTGATTGGCTCCACTTTGTATGTTTTCCATGATTTCTGTCATGACAAAAATATCGGGGAGCAATGCTTGTGAAATATTGCCCCTGTTTCCTTCCAAGTCCAAAAGTTAGATAGTCGTATACGGTGAGGAAACAATTTCATATGCGTCAGGTGACAGGATTTGAAGAGGCATCATGTCTGAATCAGATATTGAAACATGATGGTGCAAATCCTCCCAAGATCACTCTTCTAGCCTCGTGATATCTCTAATAGCTTCATCCCTTAGTAGGACTTGATTGAGTGGATCGAAAGAAAGAGCGGTTGTGGAAAGGGTGGTGGTACCATCAGGAGTAACCGATATGACCAAAGGCTCAGATGTGGATTGAATGGCTTGGTGGGCCAACTCAGCTGGTGACAACAGCATCTGATCTCTGAATGTGTCAAGGTCCGAAGGAGCTGGCAGGATCCATGAATCGGTCTATTCATGAGGAATAGATGAAATCATATTGACCGATTATGGACCTTGGGGCAGCTGTAGAGGAAAACAACCCATTGGGAAGGAATCTTTCAACAAACTAGTACCTAAACTGACATAGCAGTCAGTTCCACCTACTAGGGGTACAGATTCACTTGGTAATGGGGAATAATTAGGGGTGCAGAAAGACAACTGATCCACAGTAATGATCTTTCCATCCAATGGAAATTGGATGATACGAAAGACAATGGATACCACGATCGTCATGGCATATGTCGAACTGTGACCCAGCAACAGATTATAGTCAAGTTTCTCGTTCACGACTTCTACGTCCACCATTACTGTTTTCCCAGCCAAAGTGATGGGAAAGTTGGCTAAGTATTATTTTGGGAAAAAGGTGTGGCCGTCGAAAGCTTTAAGGGATTTTGATGGTGGGGAGAGGGTTGGGGAACCTAAGGTGAGCCAACATGAAGCCGACATGACGTAGGTCAAAGCACCTTCATCGATGACAGTTCGGTGTATACCTTTACCTTTCGAAGTGATATGCACCTGAAATGCAAGCTGGTGGGAAAGGGGAGGTTTACACTTATCCATGTCGAAAATAGCCATCATGGAATCCATAGGTTCAATAACCCCGATAACTGAAAGCAAGGCTTTCCTTTGGTTGGGGCATGTTTGTAAGACTTCGAGCACTAACATAGCTGACGGCACTTGCGCCAAATCCTCTACAATGTTGTAATGTTAGGCAGCATGTGCAAATGTGTTGTGCATTGTGTGTCGATGTGCCCCCTTGGGGGCGTCGAATTACAAAGTCCTCAACCAACCTTTCAATTCACTTATTGTTGGGCGGTGATGGGTTTTGACCTGCGGATGGTTCTACTGCCAGAGCAACAGGAGTTTCATAGGATTTAGCTCTAGTTGTTAGTTCTACCATTTCAAATGTGTAAATGGTAGAACTTCCTTCACCAACTAAAGGATGTTGCAAACCATCGCTGCCCCCTAACATGGGTTGTGGTTGGTTAGCAACGAGATTTTGCAGCGGTTGATTAGGAAAAGAATTTCTAAGGACAGTAGGTGCCTTACTAGAATCTTTCTTGGCAAGGTAATTCGTGCATTCTTGAAGACGCAGACAACGCCAGGTTACGTGTTTTTCAATGCAGAGTTTGCACGAATAGTTGGTGCCTTTATATTTTTCCATATCAGTAGGCATAGTGGCCTTCTACTTCGGGTTGGGCTGCTTAGATGACTATCTTCAAACAGAGCGGTCTTGTTCTTATTCTTCTTGTTCTTGTTACCGGATTTCTGTGTAGACTACACAGAATTAATCACAATGGTAGGAAGAGCAGTCGGTTTGGTAGAGGGGTCCACTTCCATCTCGGTAATGGAACCACTGTGTTTTTTTACAGTGACCCCAAAGGTTGCCCCGACGATCTTGTTAGCGTGCGCTCCAGGGTGCTGCTTGGTGGGAGGATTGGGGTTACCGGGAGCATAGGGGTTAATGTCATAGAGAGCGTAGACTGTGAATAGATCAAATCTAAATGTTGGGCACGACGTATGGATTGGTCCTCTGTGACTGCACCACCTAGAGCAACATCTCTAGTGATTTGTGGGAGTAGTGACTTACAAAACCAGTCTGTTAAGAGAAAATCAGGAATGGGAGCTTTGACTAACCTCTGCCTACGTCTCCATTCATGGATATGATCAGAGATGTGGGTGGTGGTATCATGATGAAATGAAGTAAGGAGATTTGACCCTATCTCATAATTGATAGGTAACTGAAAGTGCTTTAGGAACTCCATCGCTAAAGCGTCAAAGGTATTCATTGTTGTGTGTGGTAACTCAATATACCACTTTGCAACATTTCCAGTGATGGTGCGAGGAAAAAGACATAACCGGACACTGTCATCCATGATATAGTTAGAAACACACCAAAGATGGTAGGTGGTGACATGAGTGCCCAGATCCTCCCCTTGTTTTCAGTTGAACATAGGAATGTTTGTCGGTATTTTATGCAGGATGAGCGGCCATTGTAAGTTGTGGTAGATAGGGCCATTTGTCAACTTGCATAAGTTGGGGATATCCAATGTTGCCAAAAAAGGAAAATTGTCGGGTGCCTCCAACTCAGACCATGGTGATGACAGATGATCTGAGGATATTTGTGCTCCTCCCATCATTTGGTTCCCCATGGTGTAATAGTTGCTTTGTGGCATAATGTTGTAGATGGGATTTCCATGAGGATTTTGATACTGGGGTATGAAGTTTCCCCCTGACTCATCTGAGCTTGTGAGTAGGGTGCCCCCATGGTTTGGGTGGGAATCCCTTGTGGATTCCTGACTGGCACAGAACTAACTGTATGGCTTTGATTGAAAGAGTGAACACTCATGTCAATCAATGACTGTCCATGCATGCCTGAGAACAGTGGGGGAACTGTGACATTCCTTGCTATCATGTGCATATTGGGAACCGCCCTAGATGTTTGAATTTGGGGGTTGTAACTGTACATTGGCGGCCGATCTTGGTTTTTGTAAACTGGGACTTTTCCCATAGTGTCGCGTTGAGTGTTATATGGAGCACTATATGTGGCACTAGTCGAAGGTATGCTTTGTGGCACCATAGGAGTGGAACCTGGCATCTGCTAGGTTCCACCTATAGAGGGTGTTATGTGAGTTGTAGTACCTGGGACGAACAAGATTGCAGGGTTCCACATGACTGGCATTGTGATGACCGTCGACTAGGGAAGTGGTAGAGGACCAACAGTATCTCTATAATTCCACAACCCTTGAGGCACCAACTGGATAGATGGGAAAGTTCCACCTACTGACGAAGAAATTACTCACACTGCAGGAGTAACGATAGGGTCTGATAGATCTATAAGCCGAGTGTTAAAATGAGGAAGAAATCCTTCCGTAAAGAAATCCTCTAGAAAATCAGAATCGTCGGTTGTCCACATAGACCCCGTGTGTGATTTAGGAGATTGATTCCTCAAAGATGAGGAATCTGAGTCGGTGGAACTCGGTGGATCCTCCACAATAAGTGGAGGAAGTACTAACAATTGTTTGGATTGATGACGAGGGTCGGATGTAGCCATAATGACTGTTAAGTTTTATCAAATAGATTTTAATGTGATACTCTTTAAAGTCTCAAAAATGATAGCACTCAGGTACCTAAAATTAAAAAATACACTAAATATGTCAATCAGCAAATGGAGGAAATTACATCACCTGATAAACACCGATTATTAGAGATGGAAACTAGTTTCTCAATGAGTAACAGAGAAGGATGGCCAAATGTACGGTTAGGGTTACTTTTGAGCTTTGCTCAAACCTCAAATTGAGGTGCCAAGTACTCTCGTGAAGACGAGCACCCCCCCAAAAACTGAAGACAAAGTAGGTCTATCTATTTTAGGTACCAAGACAGCCTGTCCCAGTCACCTTGTGTAAGTACCTAGAAAGTTTTGCCACTGGAGATACCTCAAATCACAGACATTACCAGGGGGGACATTGTCGTAGACAGTATGCTGTGTGGGCAGGATACCTGAGTCCCCGATCAGTTCCAAAATCCCCGAAGGGACCCCCAATACACAGAATTCCCAAAGGAGTTGTAAGAGAAGGTGGGATACCTTCAATCACAATCTGATGTTGTCTCGTATTTCACTCCATTATGAGTGGAGTGGTCTTGGTAATATGAGTGCAGAAGGATTTTTCACTCGTTAACGACACTAGTTTTGATTTTCAACCTTGGGCAGTTGACTCACATGCTTATCCCAAGGTCCCAATCTAGCTAATGTTGGTTGGCTCTAAAAACGAGTAACTGATTGATTTTAATGTAAATTTTAGTGTACTTGCTTATTTGTCTTTGGTAGGGGTGTTGACGTATGAATATGGTGAGACTCTCGACTCAATAAACCATGTAGAGCAATGCTTTGAAATAAAAAATT
Source organism: Pinus taeda (assembly GCA_000404065.3). Taxonomy (NCBI): domain Eukaryota; kingdom Viridiplantae; phylum Streptophyta; class Pinopsida; order Pinales; family Pinaceae; genus Pinus; species Pinus taeda. The sequence continues at coordinate 827 of APFE030905979.1, read as the reverse complement.
CAATTTCTTATGCAAACAAGTTTTATTCTATGCATGTATCATTTCACATATTCATGGATTTTTTAGTGCAACTAAAGCCATTCAACACTTTGCATAACCGAAAGTTTCTTTTCTCAATATTCCCTAACAACTATTGAACCAAAACAAAGCAATCTGCAACTATTTCGACAGAACGAGATATACAGTTTATCAGCTTTTCTTTTAACAAAAATGACTTTTATGAGAGAAAAACTAAAACATTTTCTTAAAAAATAAATTTTAAGACACCAAATTTGTTAGCATGACACTGTTGCAAATCTTTCTTTAGCCCCTAATTCAAGTTTCGCCCCCTTTTGGTTCACAGAATCTCTTGAAAAACACAAAAATGGGAGACTAACGCACTGTCTATGTGTAAACAGAGCTTTATTTTGGCCACTAACGCTCCTTGTGCATAGTCAAAGAGCTTTATAAAGCTCTGTGTAGACTAGCAGCCTGTGTTAGTGAGGGTGTTGGAAATAATACTGAGAGGGGGGGTGAATTGGTATTGTTAGTGTCAGTCTTTCCAGCCTTCCTCCGGTGATAAAATATGCTCTTACAAAGTGATTTTGAAGTGTCAAGGTCAAATTTTGTCATATCAAAGAGTTTTCAAGCAAAATTTGGTCACTAGGCATTAGGTCTAGGGTTTGCTTTCACTCCTTCTAAAGTTGTCCAAATGGCGGTCTATGTCATCATTTAGCTGAGTCTATCATCATTCACGGGGTTGTCATTATCATGTCAGTGTTTAATGAGTCATTTTACACCTTGTTCATGCTTCAGTTGTGCCTTGGCAAGTTCATTTCCCTCTCCTA
>APFE030905975.1:0-14064 GCA_000404065.3 Pinus taeda | reverse complement strand
TTTTTTTTTAAAGGTATAAAGAGTAAATATAAAAAGTTGTTTATTAATTTTTTGTAAATTTAATGTTAGGTAAAATAAATAAAATACTAAATATGGAAACTTAAAAAAGAAAAGAAAATTACTCTTTTTTAAAAAGAAATATGATTGAAGTTTTGTTAAATAATTTTAATGAAATTATATTTTTGAAAGTATAAATATATTGAATATTTTTTAAAGTTAGCATTTTTAGATTGTGTAATTTCAATTATTAATTTTACAATTCCAATGAACTTTTGAATATTTTAATTGAATTTTGAATAAAAATAATTAAAAAAAATTCAAATCATAACAAGTTTAAATTAGGTTGAATTTTTAAAAATTTTAATGTGTAAATGTATCTAATATATATCAGTTTATTGATTATGAGGAATGGTTAAAATATCAAACATGTTTTTGAAAATAAGAAGAATTAAAATATTTTTTTTTTTATTTTTTACATATTTTGATCTCTTATGTGTGTGTGTTAAAATTTAAATATTTAATTTAATGAATATTTTAACTTTTTCGTTCTTTCAACAAATTAATATCAATATTTAATTACATAATTTTTTGTGAAATTTGCATTTAAATCTAATTAGGCATCTTAACCATTGATATTTGCAATTTTAATAACATTTTCTTTTAATGTTTTTAATTCTCCATATCTTCATTGTTTAACTTACTGAGGCATCATATATCATAAATAAGATTTGAATTTGGATAGAGATCCTAATCATTTATCCTTTATCTCAACCACTCATATTTACAATTCCAATAATTCATTTTCTTTTAATGCTTTTAATTATTAATATTTTAAATTCTTACTTTATGGGATCCTCATAAATATTAGTCATGTCATAAATAAGATATGAACTTGACAGTGATCATGAAAAATTATCCTTTCCACCATTTGAGGTAGACCAAAGGAAATTTCAAAGTTGAATTGATTATATGAATTTTTTTAAAATTAATTTAAACTCTTTGTTTCATTTTAAGAAATTTTCATTATGATCTACATAAAATTTTAAAAATAGTAATAAAATTGAAATCAATTTATTATATCTTCACTATAATAACAATGAATACATTGAAATTATCATGTAACCATCTCCCTCTCTTTATAATCACACTTCAGAAGGGGTACACCTTTTGTCTTTTCTCATTGACTTGATCCTTCATGGATGGTTCCATTTTCATGTTTGCCTCTCGCTCTTTTGGAAGTTTAGATAGACATGAAATTTAAATATTATTCATATGATACACATAAATACAAAAGATTATGTCACTTGGTTTCATATTCCAAGAGGTCTCTTGGACTTCTCATAACTCTTCATGTTCACTTGTGGCTTTTTTATTTCCACATAAGTAAATATTACAATTTACATAATCCCCTAAGGATTATGTTTCCAACATTCACCAATATGAAGGGTATATGTGAGTCCAAGAAGAGAGCTAAAATATGAAGGTAAATAAAAACCAATGGCTAGATGCGAACACTAAATCTAGTGGTCTAAGGAAGACCACAAACTAGAAAGGTAGCAGAAGTCGAAGCCTTCTATCAATGGTGTTGAAGAATGTAACGAGTGTCAGTGTTCATATGTAACACCCCATGATACATAAGTTACTATGGTTACTTTTACTTTAATTATCTTAGTACTTTTGATTTTCGTATGTTGGTTGGAACTTGTGGCCCATTGGAAGAACCTAGTGGAACTTTTTAATAAACTTTGTTGATTACAAATACAAAAAAGTGTGTTTGAAAAATATTAAAAGAGACCAAGGGTAACGAACTCCAAATGTCCAAAAAGTTGAAATATTTATCACTTTCTCTCTTCCTAGAGAAAGGGAAAAGAAGGAAAACCCAATCTCGGTGGGGGAAATCCGGGGGATGGCTAAAAGTTAGCTAGAGGATTGAGAGAACGAAGAAGTGAAAAACTTGGGGAATAGAATCAATGTAGAAGTTTTAGAAAGGGAACATAATTCTGCTAGGTTTGAGGTGTTTCTGACCTAGACACTAAGCCACAGCAACCCTCGAACAAGAAACCTTGAGAATGGGTAATTCTGAGCTGGACTAGTAAGTCTTGAGGTTCAAAATGGATTAACTCGAAAGTTGAATACTGTAATTGTCTCGAGCAAGGAAGCTAGGGGGAGAGTCTGGATTTCATTGCCAGACTCGTGGTTGGGCAACTTGGTCTTCTTAGGTGCTAAACAACGGGTCAAGATAGACACCTAAAAGTTTCTTATGAGTTTTGTATATATTAATAGTGAACTCTGTGCAATAGTGTTACTTTTGGCATAATTTTATTCTTGTATTATAGCTTGTGTAGCAGTTAATAGTTGGTCTTTCTTTATCACAACCAATGTTGATAAAGGCATGTCGAAAGAATAATTCTTGTGTATCATGATCCTGTGCATGAAATAATTACTATGTGATGTATGTAACGTGGTTATATTCAATAAAAATATCGAGTAATAAAGTACTTAATTAAAAAAAAAAATAGAGAGACAAAAAGAAAACCAGTATACTTCTTAACCTTCACAGAAGATTCATAACAAAGATTCAAGGGGAACCCAGTTGGCAGGAGGTGATGATCCAGAGCTCCACCTAGGAAACCTAGATTCTAAGTAACCTGACTAAATACCTTAAGGGTCGAGAGACTAGTCTCAAAATACCCAAGACATTTTCTCAGTCGAGCATCAAAAAAGTTTTGCCACCGAGGAAAGGGAAAAGTAAAAAAAAAAAACATGTAGTAATTAAAAACATCATGCCATCTTCATTGCCATAGATACAAGGGGCCAGATAGAGCTGTAGACCTAGTAATGATTAAATATATATGAAACAAAATAATATACGTGTACTTGCAAGTAATGATTGTATACAGAAAAAAGTTAAATACATTTGCATGCACCAAAAATGTGGAGATAAATACAATACTGGAATTTAACATTGGTAAAGCATATACAAGGACAAAATTATAGTAAACCACAAGTATCAATCCTAGGCCAAAACCTTACTATACAATGACTTATATTCAAGATATAAAACTATGGGAGTAAACAACATGCATGAATCTTGACCATGGTAAAAGGCCTAGTTTTAAATTACAATATCATACATAAAATCAGGAGAACTGATAAAAGCTTCATATAACTTAAACAAATGTCTGGTTACATTTTGTTTAGACTTGTTTGAAAAGAAACTATAGTCAACCATGTGATTGTGCCTGATAATTAAGACAATATGACCATATTACAGAAAAAGAAAGAAAAAAAATTCTTATCTAACCTTATTGGGTTAGGGCCTAGTAAGCCCTATCTCCACAACCACACTTAACCAATCCTTTCTCGTAAACTAGATTGATAATTAGGGAGCCGAGCAAGGGTTTTGAAGTAACCCTAATTGGAGGATGAGGATGAGGTTCGCAGGATGTACCTAGTCCATTTATCATGGAAAAATCGAAGGCTATTTCGTTTGTTAACATTTCCCATCCATATTTGGAATACCTTCACAAGCTAATGGTAGAGAATGGCCTCATCTACCACTTCAATGGGCTATGGCCTCAAACAACAAATCTTTACAAATGGACATTGTCTACTTACACTAGATCTTGCAAGATTCTCTTCTATTCTAATGGCTTCTTCATAGTTCTGTTTTCCCATTGGGAAGATTATCATACTGATTTATCTAAGGGCCCGTGGATTTTGGGAAAGGGGGACTTTTCATGGCCCCTTGGTTCCTAGACTTTGACCCCTCTATGACAGTAATCATAGAGCTTCCGATGTAGGTCTGGCTTCCAAACTTGTCGGTACATTTATATCATGATTCAGTGATTACAAGCATCAGAAACACCCTAGGTCGCTTCCCAGCCACATATCTTGCACAAGGCCAAAGTGGAATTTATACTTATGGTAGGTTCCCTATAGAACTCGATATTAGTAAAGGCTTTCCTGACAAAATCAACCTGAAAATAGGTGATTTCTAGTGGAACTAGCTCTTCGGCTATAAGAACACGACTTTTCATTGTCGCCTCTACCATCAAACATGACACCTACTTAAATCTTTCACTCAAAAGCTAGTAAAACAAAAGACTAAATCTAAGGCTTGGAAGTCATACAACAAGCCCCTTATGGAGGAAGATGACCCCTCACCTATAGATCAGAAAGACAGTGAATCAAATGATGAAATGCTCTCTTCGAATGAGGACTATGAGGAGAGTAAGGAGAAAAAACGTTTAACACTTTGCAAATAAATAAACAGTACTACTATTTTGCCAGGAGCAGTAAAGCGAGCTCGTGAATTAGTTTCCTCTGAATCTGATAAGGACAAAATAGTAGCTTGTTAGGGAATTCTTCAACAAGCTATGCTTACTCCTTCAACGAATGGGTGGGTGAAAGTAACTAAAAAGTAAAGGAAAAAAAGTAAATATGAAAACCAGCCCCAAGTTGGGTGATACTTTTGTTATTGTTACTCTGTTTACCTAGATGTCTCCTTACAGTTTGGTTTTGGTCTCTCCATCTGAACTCCTTAATGAATCTCTATGCACAAGATTTACAAAAAAAAAAAAATTGTGATCTTGAAATAAATTAGTTAATATTAGTATTACCTATTAAAATTTTTAAGTACCCTAATGTATATATATATATATATATATATTAATATTATATTATATTATATTTATAATATATACTAATATATATTATAAGTTGATATTAGTTATGTTATTTCCACATTAAATATCTAATATTATGGTGGGAGAGGTAATTTAATTCCAGTTTTATGCCCTCTTGAGCCAGCAATATGATTATTGATATTTTATAATGCTTTTAATTAAAACTAACCAAATAGATATAGTCAATTTTGTTTTTAACAACAAACTTAATGAACATAATGAAAGTTAGATAATTGATATTTTATAAGGCTTTTAATTAAAACTTATCACATAAGTATCTTATTTGTTTAATAATATTTGACATTTTTTTTATTTAAAAACTATTTAACTTTAATTTTAAAAGGACTATATGTCAACTTTAAGACTTTTAATTAAAACTAATCACATAAATATATTCATTTTGGTTTTTAATAATATTTGAGATTGTAGATTTCATTCTTACTTTAAAAAGACATTATGTCACTCAAGGTTGAGGGCAAGAAAAGAAATCCACACATCTTCCTTAAAACGAGATGAAGAAAATCTTAAAATTTATAATTGGAAAGTATTTAAAAATTTATTTTATAAAAAATAATATTCAAAATAATATTACCTTTATTAAGTAATAATTTTTATAATAAAATTATAAAATATAATTTTTTTTTAATTTAAATTTCTAAAAATTATTGTGGAACTAATTAATAAAAATCACAAAATTACTAAACATTAAAGTTTTAAATAATACTAATATTTATAGTTTTATTTTTACATCTAACTTTTCCATTTGCCAATATTTATATTTTAAATAAAAAATCAATAATTTAGTAGCCCTCAGTTAGTGAAAACATTAAAATTAAAATAAAAGTGGTTGCCAATGCATATCAACTTTATGTGTCCCCATAAATGTTATAAAACATAAATAAAAAATCACTATTTTAGTAGCTATTAGTGAGTTAAAACATTAAAATTAAAATAAAGGTTGCTGCCAACGCATATCATCAACTTTGAGTGTCAATAAATTTTATAAAACATATTTGCCTCGATTTTCAAAGACGGATGAGAATGGTGATAAGAAATATAATCTATATAAAATGTACTTTTATATATTTAAAAAAAAATACAATGTATGTTGATTTATAATGTATCATCATTCAATTAATGGTTTAAAAAAATTAAACTAAGCCAAAAAAACTATAAATGCTATAAGTTTTAATAAAATTAACTAATCTAGAACTAAATGATGTCTCGGTGATAAGGTATTTTGTTAAGAAATTTTGTCATTATTTAAAAATATGGGCAAAATCTGAGTCATGTTAAACTCTCATGAGTCATTTTAAGACTAACATAACCTTGCAAATAATAGAAAAATAAGTTAAACTAGCATTTGCACCACATGTTGCAAAGAAAACTCCGTAAGACAATGGTATAGGAAACAATAACATACAAGAAATAAGTCAACATTTTATGCAATTTTGTTTCTTTATTAGTGTTTCTTTTTTTATCATAAACCGTGTTTCATTTTTATCATAAACTGGGTTCTATTGTCTAACAGATCATCTTCATTGATTTTTACACTTTATTGATGAAGTACAGAATGAGAGTCCTCGCAAAGTGGAGAGGTGGTATGATATACAAAATCAAAGTCCTAGAAAAGTTGAGATTTATACCTTGTTATCTTAAACTTGTGGTTATGTTGTTGATGATTCAAGCCATTTCAACAAAAACAATTTGAGTGGATCGATTCCATCGGGGGTTTTCCATGAGAATATGACCCTTTAACTATGCATAACTAAATATTGTGAGTTATTCATTAATATTTCCTTATGCTTGGAGGGAAGGTAAGGTGCACAACAATGTAGTCTTTGTGACGTGGAGATATTCTAGTCATAAAAAAGAATAGTGAAAATTGAAGCCATTTACATAGATACATGGTTAACCATGGTCAACCATAGAATTTCATTTCTTTTACATCTATGCATCTTATTTAGATTTGTCTATTCCTATGTCACCATTATTAAGCCATTTACATAGATACATGGTTAACCATGGTCAACCATAGAATTTCATTTCTTTTACATATATGCATCTTATTTAGATTTGCCTATTCCTATGTCACCATTATTCCTCAATTTATGCTTTACGATGTTTCTTTTGCAACATATGGTGCAAGTGCTAATAATATAAGTATGTAAAAAAACTTCAGTAGACTTTTCATTGCCATCTTTAATGTTTAGTGGACTATCCAATGTTTGCTAAACATTCCCTTACCATGTTTAATGTTTAGTGGACTATCCAGTGCCATTCAAATTATATTTAGTGAATCGAAAACAATCTAACTTTCAAAACACCTCATCTAAATTTATGGAATAATGATTAACTAACTGCTCGCAATTTTATATATTTTAATATAAAATTATGGCAAAAACATTTCATTAAAAATGTAATGAACTTTTAAAATTTTCAATGATGTTCCTAACCATTTAACTATAAAATTTTAGTGTGACATTTCATTACATTGATGGAGAAAGAACGTCATTAACTACTGCTTGATTATTTTTATATTATGATTGTTGCATCATCCACATGTGAACTCCACGTCATTGACAAGGTTCCACACAGGGTGGTAGTTGTCGGGAGTGCCACCCATATGGATTGGTGGGATGGAGATTCCAGTTATCACCCCTATGCGCCGTTGACCTTAAATACTTTTTTCATCATTTGATGTGTTTACAATCATAGAAATCGTATCAGCAGCATTAATTCAGGCATTAGCAGTCCCTAGAGCATTAATTATTTATGTTCTGGTAAATGTAATGCAGGGGCTTACCATAATTTTGGAATATATGATTGGGTGTTTCATAGATTTGTTTATTGCATTAGTACTTGGGTGTATGAGCTTCATTCAGGAAGAAATTAGTGCTATATTGTGACTGTTGGGTACTGTGTTTACTGAATTTTTAGATTATTTGTGCACTACCCTCCATGCCATTGCAGACCTTGTTGGGGAAATCCTGTGGAATGTCATAGAGATGTTGGTTCAATCACTGTTGACGATATTGAACTATTTAGTAGATGTAGTGGCCTCTTTGATAGGTAGTTCATAAGGCTATGGAATGATCTAACTCTATGGAGGTCTTCATCAACAACTTATGAATTTTCTATAATATATCACAAATAACTTGATTGAAGGTTTTCATTTGGATTCAAACTAAAGTTTGTATATATGGATTGTAATCCTCTCATTGGCCTTCTATCTTGCATAATTGATCATGAAAATTTGATCCTTTAAAGATAAGGATATGCACCAGCTTTATTTGTTCCTGAAAAGCTTTACTAGGTTGGTCCTTAGTCTTTGACTTGCGATTTCAATGCCTTATTAGGAAGACAAGGACCTGCACTATATTTGGTTCTTGCTCTTTTGCAGGCCTCTATTGGTGTTGAATGCTATGATTACAATCCAGGGAAAATCATTGCGTGGGCCCTAGTAGGCACAAATTAGAACTTCAAATTATTTTGAATGTTGTTCACTCTCAAAGGAGGTAAAAATTTTCAATTAGAAAGTAGCAAGAAAGTAGCATTGTTTTTTGTTTTTGTTGAGAATGTTATGTCAGCTCCACCTTATTAGGGTTCTTTTCGTTTTTGTTGAGAAGGTTACATAGGCTACACCTTTTTAGGGTTTTTGATGATAAGTGGAGTTTCCACATAAACTTTGAATAGTATTAAAAATTCTCCAAACAATCATCGAGAAAATTTCTCTCATAGAATGTAGAGAGACTCTCTCCGTCCTGTAAACTTTACCCAAAAATAGATTAAGTGGAAAGCATCACATTCTTTCTTCTAAACATGCACATAGAATGTAGAGAAACTCTCTCCATCCTATAAACTTTACCCAATAAATAGTTTAAGTGGAAAGCCTCACATACTTTCTTCCAAACATGGTTGAGAAATATTGGTGAAGGTCTTGGGTTCTAACATCCCTAATAAGCTTAAATATTGTCCCAGTTCACAGCCTGAGCTGACCACCCCCTATGAGGGTTGTTAGCCTCCCGAGGTACGCAGAGGAGGGCCTATGCATTCTCACCCTGCTTCCCTTAAGCCTGTTGTTGGTGTCATTAGTTATAGGCCAAGGGTTGAGAAAGATCTAGTAGGTAGTAATTCTGATTTACTAATGATTGTAGTGGATATTTCAGTATGGTGGCATTGCCTCTTGTAGTAAAATATTCTATGAGACTTATCAAATGTAATAAATTCCTCGATCCGGAAAAAATCAAAAGTTTCAAATTGACTGAGTTAAAACCTCATTTTGCAAAAGTTGTAATTTGATCTATTTACCAATAACAATAAGAAAAATGTCATATACTTTTTGCTTGAGATGCAGAAAAGAACTATAACATATTTATGTTGAAATTTTTTTATATGTTATAATTTTATTTATCTATTGTTGTGGTAAAGTTGAAACAAGGTGTATAGATCAATTAATTTATGTAGGGTTTAATCTTCAGTAAATTCAATGTTGAAATGTATGTGAAAGATGAAAAACCAATTGTGAAGGCTTGGCTAATCCTAAATGACATCAATCTTGACAACATTCCAGTGTTATTCTTCCATCTAACATATGAGTTGAGTTGGCCATGGCCTTTATATAGTACTGAAAAATGTTTAAACGTTGTTTTTTAATTTTTTGGGGGGCGATACGTCTTGTGAGAATGATTTTCTCTCATTGTAACTTGTAACAAGTTTTTCGATCATAGAATCGCCAAACAGATAGCAAAAGGGTCCATGGATCTTGATAATTCCAAAGAATGATATGTCTTAATTACGATCTTAATTTTTTGGGGGAGTAATATGTCTTGTGAGAATGCTTTGCTCTCATTGTAACTTGTAGTAAGTTGTCTGATCATAGAATCTCCAAACAGATAGTAAAAGGGTCCATGGATCTTGAGAATTCCAAAGAATGATATGGATTAATTAGGATCTGCACTTGGACAATGAGTTGCTCTGGCGCAAAGCTACATAACCCTTTCATGATAGCACTCCACGATAAACACCGTTAGTTGTTCAATATGAAGGTGTGGACTACTATCAATAGAATATTTTCCATGCATATCAATAACGGTTGCTATTATATGTTTAGCAGTGGTCAATTCCCATGGTAAGAATAATTGAATGCTAGGGTGCATCCACTTATTAGATCTTGCTGAAAACTAATGAAGTTTTCCAGACCATTAGCGAAGAACAAGGTAACCATGAGGGGATGAGATGGGATGAATTAATTCTGTGAAAGGGCATTAGAATTTTGTTTTTCTTGGATAAAGGCAAGACCCAAATTGATTTTGCATCTGGGCTATGCAAGCCTTGTTATATATATATGATTGTTCCATCTCCACATGTGGACTCCACGTCATTGACAAGGTTCCACGCAGGGTGGTAGTTGCAGGCAGTGCCACCCATATGGACTGGTGGGATGGATATTCCAGTTATCACCCCTATACACCCTGGACCTTAAATGATTTTGTCATCATTTGTTGTGTTTATAATCATAGAAGAGGTCTCAATGGCCTTAATTCAAGCATTGACAATCCTTGGAGAATTAATTCTTTCTATTCTCTAAAATGTAATGCAGAGGCTTACATTTCAAACCATTGCAGACCTTGATGGGGAAATCATGTGGAATGTTATAGAGATGTTGGTTCTGTCACTGTTGACCCTATTGAACTATTTTGTAGATGCAGTGGCCTCTTTGATAGGTAGTTCATAAGGTTATGGAAGGATGTAACTCTATGGAGGTATGCATTAGCAACTTATGAATTTTCTATAATATATCACAAATAATTTGATTGAAGGTTTTCCTTTGGATTCAGACTAAATTTTGTATATATGGATTGCAATTCTTTGATTGGCCTTCTAGCTTTCAGAATTGATCATGAAAATTTGAGCCTTTAAAGATAAGGATATGCACCAACTTTATTTGTTCTTGAAAGGCTTTACTAGGTTGGTCCTAGGTCTTTGACCTCAGATTTCAATGCCTTCTTAGCAAGATAATGACCTGCACCTTATTTGGTTCTTTCTCTTTTGCAGGCCTTTATTGGTCCTGAATTCCATGATTACAATCTAGGGAAAATCATTGGGTGGGGCCTAGCGAACACAAAGTAGAAGTTCAAAGTGTTTTTGAATGTTGTTCACTTGCAAAAGAGGTAAAAAATTTCAATTAGAAAGTAGAATTGCTTTTTTCTTTTTTTTGAGAAGGTTACATCAGCTAGACCTTTTTCAAGTCCTTGATGATAAGTGTAGAATTTCTCTCATTGAATGTAGAGAGACTGTCTCCATCCTGTAAACATTACCCAAAAATAGCTTAAGTGGAAAGCCTCACATATTTTCTTCTAAACATGCACATAGAATGTAGAGACACTCTCTCCATTCTGTAAACTTTACCCAAAAATAGTTTAAGTGGAAAGCATCACATACTTTCTTCTAAAGATGGTTGAAAAATATTGGTGAAGGTCTTGGGTTCTAACATCCCTGATAAACTTAAATAATGTCCCAGTTCATAGCATGAGCTAACCACCCGCTATGAGGGTTGTTAGCCTCACGAGGTACACAGAGGAGGGCCTGTGCGTTCTCACACTACTTCCCTTAAGCCTGTTGTTGGTGTCATTAGTTACAGGCCAAGGTTTGAGAAAGATCTAGTAGGCAGTAATTCTACTTTACTGATGATTGTAGTGGATATTTCAACATGGTGCCATTTCCTCTTGTAGTAAAATCTTCTCTCAGATTTATCAAATATAATAAGTTCCTCAATCCTGAAAAAATAAGAAGTTTCAAATCGACCCAGTTCAAACCTCATTTTGCAAAAGTTGTTATTTGATCTATTTACCAATAATAAGAAGAAAAATGGTAAATACTTTTTGCTTGAGATGCAGAAAAGAACTATGATATATTTATGTTGAAATTTTGTTTTTCTATTGTTGTGGTAAAGTTGAAACAAAATGTATAGATTAATTAATTTATGTAGGGTTTAATCTTCAGTAAATTCAATGTTCAAATGTATGTGAAAACTGAAAACCAATTGTGAAGGCTTGGCTAATCCTAAAAGACATTAATCTTGATAGAATTCCAGTGTTATTCTTCCATCTAACATATGAGTTGAGTTGGCCATGGCCTTTATACAGTACTGAAAAATGTTGAAACGTTGTTTTTTCATTTTTTGGGGGGTGATATGTCTTGTGAGAATGCTTTGCTCTCATTGTAACTTGTAATAAGTTGTCCAATCATAGAATTTCCAAACGGATAGCAAAAGGGCCCATGGATCTTGACAATTCCAAAGAATGATATGACTTAATTACGATCTTAATATTTTGGGGGAGTAATATGTCTTGTGAGAATGCTTTTCTCTCATTGTAAGCAAAAGGGTCCATGGATCTTGAGAATTCCAAAGAATGATATGGCTTAATTACGATCTATAGCAGATAGCATCCATAAACTAGACAGAGCCCACAAGACAAGAAACTGATATTATTGAAAACATTAGTACCATAATCCATGGACTTGCACTAGAACCCCCTTCCTAACTGGCAAGGATTTAGCTTGTGTAATTAGCTTATCTTCTTTTGTAAACTCCCATTTATAATAATCTCCAATCTAAGTTCTTGTATATCCATTAAGCCAATCCCATATCAAAGTATGCACTTCAATCGTTACGGAGTACAAAATTGTTTCAAAAAAAGGAGAAAATACAAATATGGACTTACAAAAGTTCCTAACTTTCTCGCTGTGGAAGGATAATTGAAGCATACTTCTTTTGCAATGCTCATTGCAACCTAGGGGTAGATTTTTCGAGAAAAGTTACAAAAAAAAAAAGAAAAAAAGTGGGGGATGGGGGTTCCTAGACCCCACACACTCTTTAATTGGAGAACAAAGTTTGGCATCACCAACTCTTGCCTACCATATTCATCAACAGGCGCATCATAGTCATAATGGTGGTAATGTATGGACCTCAACTTGTTTGGCCAAATACAGAGGAAATTTTTATTAATAGCAAAAAACAGAGGATTTAAAAAATCATGAATAAAGAATGATTTAGGCCCTTTCAACCTGATGGGGGGTCAATATATAAGAAAGAAACTATTCCTTGAAAGCATGGATCTCTCCATTGTTGCATATATGTTTTACTCTTCCTTGTGATGGCAAAGGGTTTCCTGAGCCTTCCAACGAAGGACTTTTATGGTACGATGGACATTGGGCAATACTTGGTGTTGCAGGGAAACCCTAGTCAAGAAGCTAGCTTGTTGGATCTTTGGGGAGACCAAGAAACACATATTGCTTTTAACAGAGCATCATCGTGCTAGACTGCAGTGAACCACTACCAATCGCTTTGAGTGATTTCTTTGACCAGCTTGCAAGTAACAAAAAGCTAGTAAATGGAGGCAAGCAACTAGCCAGGTTCTCCATCTCTGAGCGATTTGGGCACTTGTTTTAGTTTTCATGGGGTGAAGTTGGTTTAGGTACTGTATCCCATCTCCATCATGACCAAGGCTCCTTCTCCCACTTCTCTCATCCTTTTCAACTCAATGAGCCAAGCTAAGTAGCCAGGCCTCATATTCTATCATCACACTCGTGAGCGTCAAGGGCTAATGCGAAAATGAATCTCCCTATAGAAGCATGCCCACAAATGGCGGAAATGTAAAGTAACTTCAATTCCATGATGGTTGTGACGAGTTGCATGAATTTGTGAGGGAGCATCTCAAATCGATTCTCTCTAGTGCAAGTTTAGAGGCAAATGTGCCGCTTTATCATTTTCCCGAGCGGAAGAAGGTTGTCATAACTATTTTGATAACTCTTTCAATTTAATGGCCGAGGACTTTTTTATTGTCTAACATAAAATCACACGCTACAAACAAGTACACTGTGGCATTTTGCAAACAAGTACACCGCGACAGTCTTCGAAATGGTTTTCAAAAGGAAACTCCTTACACATAATTATATAAAGATATATTATGATAATATATTTTATAAGTTTTAGAATTTGAAAAATGGTCAGTCATGCTTATTTTGGAATTGAGATTTAATAGTTTTAATTTAATTATCAATAATTATTATGTGGATGGTAGATATGAATATTTTAAAATATTTTTGGTAGTATACACAAATCAAAGGTTTATATTTATTTTCAAAATAGGTATGTTTTTTTCTCTTTTTCATTAAATTCATTTATTAAAAAAATGCCCCCATCAAATTCATTAATTAAAAAATGGTCATATGATATCAGTTATGGTTTTTTGGACATGTAGTATGGATGAGTATTGGCCCATAATATTGTAACAAGATTTATTTACAAAATTTCCACAATAAAATGAAGTGAATCTCTATAGTTAAAAATTTTGTTAAGTATTATATATGT
>APFE030905968.1:37722-94408 GCA_000404065.3 Pinus taeda | reverse complement strand
GCAGTTTATTTCTCTTTGAAGACCTCTTTTAAAAACTAATAAGCCAGTGCTTGGTGCATATGCACTTGCACACACATTTAGTAATAGAAATTACTCTTAGATTTATTTTAGATGTGGTCATGACAGCTATACTTGAAAGTAGTTAAAGTTGTTCTAAATATATGTGAACCCACGAGCCAAATTTCTTCAAGCGATGGTGAACTAGGTGAAAACCATTAGCTTCAATGGTGAGTTAATTTCTTAAATCAATATTCTTATTCAAAATGAAGAAGACTAAGTTTTACTTGATCGAAAAATCCATAGAAATTTTCTCGATATGGTAGAAAATCCTAAACAACATTTGACAATGTAAGATGGAAATTGATGCTTTGATACTTAGTAGCAATAAGAGATATTAGTGTAGTGAATAGTTAAAAAGAAATTTGGATCAAGTCAATAAATAGGAAAGGAAAACGTTAAAAAATGTCGAAGTGACTTTAGTGTTTGGTTACTTTGAACTCTTTCAATTTATTTTTCCTTGTTTATCATTTCTGAATCTTTTCGTATTATGATTATAGGGGCCCTTCTAATTGAACCTATGGCACAAGAACCTACAAAACACTAGTATAGTTCAATCACAAAACTATTTTCTATGATATTACATGATTTTATTCTTATTTTTTCATCACCCCTATCATCAACCCCATCCTCACTCCAAAATAAATCCCTTTTGTATATTGATTATTGGTTATCCTATTTTTTCAGGTATGACCGGGATGTTGCAACAACTATGGACTTCTTACAAAGATATGGGATGGAAGGTGTGTGCGCTATTGATTTCTATCATCATTAGATTTTTATATACATATGTAAAATGTTCCAAACTACTGCCATTTTGAATGTTAAATGTTTCTATTTTTGAAAAAATCAATCCACAATGTCTAATTACTAGTATGATGGATCTCTGACACCTGTTTAAAGATATTACATATCATACATTATTTTTCTCTTGTAGTTGTAATTCACAAAGCATGTCTACTCTTAAGAATCAAAAATTGAAAATATTTGTGAGATGTGTGTGTGTACTTCTGCATTCTAGTGGTTAATGTTGTATATAGTTAATTGAACAAACAATTCCATTAGAGATTGTCATGCAGAAAGAGTTATTTTTGCGGACAAACCTAACCTCCCTAGGAGTCTAAGACTCTCTAGTGACAAACAAACCAAACAAGAGCAATCCTTCTCTAAACATACATTATTCTATGAGAACCAAGTGTTTTCCGATCTTACCTTAGGTCCAACGCTTGTTGTAGCAGTCCAGCCTTGCTGATCCAGATGAGCTCCTCCTTCACTTTAAGACCTGCATACACTACCAAAGCAAACGATTACATAACACCTGAATATTTCATAAAACAAAGCATATTCATCACATAGACCAAGGAGTACATGAAATAATTCATTAACAACAAATCATTGAGAAGAATGGACTTATTTGTATTAAGGAAACAAAAAAGGAAACATTACAACCTGAGCCTTGGTGTTGTGCAAGCTCCTCCCAGGGTCCAACAAGAGATTTCCTCTACTTTGACAAGCTCACCCACTCCCAATATGGCAACAAGGAAGGATAGTGATCTCTCCTCACAAGTCAACAATGGAAGTCCTAATTCCAGCAGCATTTACCCTTTAGAATGTTCAGCTTTTAACCTCTCCTCCTCTGGCCCAATGCCTGTATTTATAGTATTCTAGAGGAAGTTATTCAGTTCCAACATCAATGGGATACTCCCTCTTTTGGATGGGGTAGCTCCTCTCTTGATGGGATAAGTTCCTCTATCATAGGAGTGCATGAACCATCTGGAGGCGCTCAATACACGTCAAACACTCTTATAGAAGGCTCTAGAAGTGACCACAAGTAACTTTTTAAAGATGAAACTCGCGCCTTTTGACCTTTCCAGGGGTACGCACCCATCCTTTGGCTTACAAAGCGTACAAGTACGTAGGTACAGTGTGTCTGGGATGCGTACACGCAGGCAAGGTAGAGAAAACCTGCGTACCCAGAGATAAACATGTTTTTAAGTGGCTTTCTCTCTTTTTTGAAGTTTGACATGAAGAGCAGAGGTATGAGGCTTGACAAGGAGGATAATATGACTATTGATGGAGCCATATTAACTGTAGATAGTCATGGTGACAAATTTCAGTGTAACAAGGAGATAATTTTCTTCTATATTATGGTCAATATTAGTTATATAAGGAGTAATTTCAAATGCAAAGGTTAAACACACTTTAGAAAATTGGAAATAATAAAATGTGTGTACAATCTAACATGTAAGCTCCAAAAGGGAAATTACCTAGAGAATAGGTGAGGAAAAATGGGAAATCTTATTAAGATAAAGGTGACTAATTGGAATATCATGTTAGGATTACAAATACAAGAAAAAAATTATAGCATAGCATGAATGATATTATTTTACTTTCAAAAACACAAAAATTCAAGTTAGGACCACTACAATAGAATGTCTCAAGCTTTACAAAGGGTTGATTATGTGCAACAAATTTCAATAATTGGGTGTTTTATCAAGTTAAGTTTATTTTAATGTTATCCTCGTTAAATTTGACTTTGGATATTTATCTAGGTCCTACTCCCATTAATGTTTATGAATAGATTATGTGGAAATATAGCATGCCTCTCCCCTATCATGTAGGTCTACATCTAGAATTTATCAATAATTTACCAGAGATACACCTACCTATTAATATTTTGTAGTTGTATGCTCATTTAGATGCAATTAAATTTCCAACTCCATTACAATAATTTCTTTGTTGTTATTTTTATTTCCTTCAAACTCTATGGGAATGCACTCAACGTATCCACCTACTTAGGAAATCCATTTTTTTAATACCTTGCAATCATAATGGCCATGATAGGTTATCTCATTGAGACATTTCATCAAACAGATTACATGCATCTTCTAGGTTCAACAACTTGGCATACATATCACAAGGATATTATCAAAAGAGGAACATCCCAATCCATGGCTCACAACCATGGTTGTAATACTAGTGGTTTGGAATAAGTAATGAAAAATAAAACAAAAAGTTAAAAAATAGTAACAAACCACTATTTTATCTTGTAAAATATGAATAGAGAAAATCTAACATCAACTAATTGGTTCTTTTATTGAATCAAGTTTATATGATCATTAATTAATTAAAAGTCAATAATTTTGATGAAGCAACATGTGGTAACTTGCAAAATAGCTACAAAGCAAGTAATAAGAGGAACCTTATACACCCTCAAGTTGAATTATTCGATAACATGGAACTTTTACATGGAGAGGTAGCAAGATTGTGATATCATTAAGTAAAAAGAAAAATTACTTCTCATTTTGTTGTGGTGGGTATTTCACATTTTGTTTTGGGTAGCTACAATTTCTTTTGTGAAGTAGGTTGATCCTTACTACACTTTCTATTTATACACTCCATACCACCTATGTAACTCAATGATTCTAGTGCAATAAGGATAACTTTAAAAACAAGAGATAAAACATAGTTACACAACAAACACAATTCACACTACATTTTATTGAACAAACAATGGTTATGGATATGGTTTACTCAAAATAAATGTGGATATGGTTTACTCAAAATAGCTAACCTAGAAACTCACAATGGTTAACAATATGTAATACACATGTAACACATATGAAAAAATTACTTCCAAGTCCCTCCATTAATGCGTACATGTAAAATATTAAAATCACAAATCACAATAACAATATTGATCTTTGTATGGCTAGTCTTCGTTAACACTTACACCCACTCTCGAATCTCACATAAAATGCTCTCTCTCAACCACAAATTGGAGTTACCACTTGATCTGTTTAAGATACAACTGCTTCTTACCACCATTGACATACTTGTAGGACCTACAATTCTTGACTAGCCTTAAAAATAGTCTCGATACTGAATTAATCTATGGAATTACTCCCATCTATCAAATGATGTAGTGAACCATATTTTTTTATAGTCATATAGGTAATACGTCTAGGTACTGAGTGTATTCAAAATTCAATCATGAAATTTTAACCTTTTTGACATACACAATATTACATACACATAAATAAAACATATAACTATTGATCTTGAAGCACTGGAGAACAAAAATACTACTAACATGTAACATATCGTAGGTATAACCAAATTAGTGAAGTGTTCTTTTGGCACCGAAGGATGTCAAGAATCACTAGTTCAATTATAATACCTATTCATTAATGGTTTTTCATTTGATGTTTGCACACTTCAATAATAATAATAGCACACTATAATGCAAGAAAATTACAATACACACCACACAATAAATATGGATATGGATACTACAAAACATTAACCTAGTTGTACCTTTTATAGTAAAAAACATTGATTGCACACTAAAACACATTTTGAATTACGAAGATCCACATTATGTTTTGAAACATTAAAACACATGACTTCAAGATACCAACACAGATTGATCATACTGCAAGCCTCAAATCAATCGTTAAGCCATTGAGAAAACTTGACTCGCTTACTAAACATCTTACACCATCCGATCATATCGATAACAACAATTTAAAACATCTATACATTTCACTCAACTGTAGATCCACACTAGATCTGATCATATCTATGATGATTTGACTTCTTCACATGTGTATCTCCACTCATTTTATGCAGATATGTTTACAATGAAACTTTATACAACAACAATTCACAACAGTAGTAATTCAATAGTTCAAGGTGGGTACAACACCACACAACATCACACAAAAATATTCACATGAATAATACACAATCCACTCCCCTACCCTATCCTAGATACATGGATTTAAAATTGTAGAATTGGCATAATCACATCCCTCTCTTGAGAGAGTCAAGGTTGAACCAACTCTAATGCCAACTTTGGAAACGAGAGAGAAAATATATTTACACAACAAACACAAATCACGCTATATTTTATTGATCAAACAATGGTGAGAGCAAACATAGTTAGAACCCAAACGCAAATCACATTATATTTTATTGATCAGAATATGTTTACATATATAGTAATAGATTATAGTCTACACCCAAATATCTTCATGGATGCTTCAACAAGCATCTCCAAGTTTCCCCATCCTTTTGATCTTTTTTGGTATCCTTAAGCTTGTTTTTGAGTTTTTTCACTTTGACATTGGCGATCATGTTTTGAGATTGATAATGATGCACCATGTGTCTAAGCATTTGATTATCTATGTTTTCCTTCTCTAGGAGCTTCTCTAAGTGTTCATTTACCCTGTTAAGCCAATATTCTTTATCTTGATGTGCCTCTAGGGCAATCCTTTCTTTTAGGTCAAGGTTTTCAATAAGCAATATTTGTTTTTGTTCCTCTTGAAAAGCTTCCTTGAGACCTTTGGTTCTTGATCTTTTCCTTTTCCGTTTCACCTGTGATGCTTCAGGCTCACTTGATGTCACAACCTCCTTACCTTAGACAATTTTCTACATTAACTTAGTTTTTTCCTTTTCTAAGATTAACTCTTTTTGCTTTGAGTTGAATTTTTTCTTGTTCAAGGAATGATATAATGAACTTTGATCTTTCCATATTTATTTCCATCTCCTTGATTTGGCAGTCCTCGTCCTTGATAGTCTACTTCATATTGAAGTCTCATCTTCCACTTCTAGATCAGTAATCTCTAATTCATGCTCAATTGTCTTCTTATCCTTTGCTGCCAATACCTACTTTGTTGATGAAGAAGGCTTGGCCCCTTTCTCTTTGTGAGAAGAAAACACAAGCCTCTGCCCTTTCTTATACACTTTGGTGACCTCTGGCCTAGGTAGTTGAATCCTCTTTGCTAGTTTGCTAGATGACCCCATCATTGTTTGTTGTTTTGGTGCACTTGGGGACAAGGATGCTGCATTTTCCTCATGCCATTTTAAAGTTGTTTCTAAAAAGGCTTCCCAAGCCATACCCCTCTTTGCCAACAGATGAAGGACAATATTTTTGATGAGATTGTGACGAAACAAGCTTGGAGAGTGCTCTTTGTCCTTCAATTGTATCTTCTCATACATTTTTGAAATACTACTGAACAAGTAATTGCACATGTTGAGTGGTTTTTGAGATGTGAAGTGCATCAAGAGGTGAATATGATAGGCATACAACCTTGAGAATCTACCTTCATAGGTAAAGAACCTCATGATGGTCTTCATTAAAGGGGCATACTTTCTCAAGAAAATATCTGAAATGCATAAGGTGAGTATGTGTATCTCTGTATGAAGTCTTTAAGAAGGGCTTATAGTTTTCAAGATCTAGACTCATTCCCTTGAATCAATATTTGCCATTGTCTAGTAAACCAGTTGCTAGTGAGATGGAGGCCATTGAGAAGCTAAACTCAATACCAGCAATGACAATAGTATCCCCTTTCAAGTGTGTAGCTACCCAATTTGCCAGTGGCTCATAAAACCTTGCTTCACTTACTCTTTTGCAAAATTCCAAATAGTGAACATCTTCAAAGCATTGTTTGATGAAAGGATAGGAGATCATTTGGTTGTAATGTGATGGTTCATATATGAGAATCCTACCTCCTTTGTGTTGTTTCATTCTTTCTGGTGAAGTATCAATCTCCATGATGACACAAAGTACTAGCAACAGGAAGTGAAAATAGATGTGAGGTGAGTATGAAAATGAAGTGATATGTGAGAGATTTTGACAAAATTATGCGAGGGATTTTGTGAAGGATGAGATGGATTTGAAAAACTGATGGAAATGAGAGAGGAAAATAGTGAACAAATGTGGCTACTTGTAAGTGATACCAAGAAAGTCTATGATGTGATTTGCCCAAAATAACTTTAGGAATAGCTAGGGTTTTGCTTTTTTAGTGTTTAAACTTGGTTTGGAGGTGGATGGACTGGTCAAAATGACTCATGATACATGTGTGCATGTATAGAATGTCAATTTACATGTTTTGGAGATGAAAATTTATGATGAACATTTCTACCCTAACATTTCCCATGGAACTTTTGGTACAAACCCTAGCTTGAGAAATTATTGACATGGAATGCAAATGGGAAAACAAATACAGAGGGAAATGATGTACTTAGTTGTTCCCTGGCCTTAGAAAGCAATTTGATCTAGTTTGAAAGAAAAAATCTTGAATTTTGGGAAAATTTAGGTGAGTTTCGGGTACTCTGTCATGTGTGCAACGCAGTTCTCCTACTTGTAGCGCCAAAGCATAACGTATTTCACCTGCATGTAGCACTTGCCTCCAAAGCACAGTGTAGTGTGTTTATGCACAACGCCTTCAATTTTTGGCCAATTTCTCTTAGGGAAAGATATTTTTTGCTTTTTTAGGTGAGGGAGCTCCGTGATGAGGATTGAATGAGACATGAATGAAAAGGATTTGAGTCTTTTGAGTTTATATAGGGGTAATTTCTTCACTTTTTCAAAAAGACAAAAGAAACTAATCCTCCTTTGTGAGTTTATTTCACTTTTTTGAAGGCAAATGTTACCTTTTCCATTGCAAATGTGCTTTTTGCATCTCCTGAGTGTTGGTGCTTCCTTCTTCTGAAACTTTGATGTCATGAAAATGTGAATAAATCATGTTTCAATTATTCAACTCTTTGCTTTGTCATGTTTTACTTATTTTTTATTTTTTAGTGGAAATGGTGGACCTTGGGGACCCTTGTGACCTAATGGATGACCTAAGACCTAATGGAATGATGATGATGACTGGACCCATTTTCATAGTGTATGATAAGCAACTAGCATGAGTGAAATTTCAAACAATGAATCCATCTTGGACTCACCATACAATAACCAAATTTTCTATGTAAACCTAGTAACAGGAAAATTTGATGATGAAAGCCTGGAAAGATCATGGTAAAAGAAATTTTTGATCCAGGTGATAGGCTAACAAGACTGACACTAACACTACCTATAACTCATGTTAGGACACTCATGTCCAAGCTCAACTTGTCCCACTTAAGAACTTACCGAGACAAGGATCACATCTAGCCATATCCATAAAACAACTAAGCAACATAGCTTACACAAGAAATATTTCACATGTATGTCCAGTTCATATAAATAATAGAGCATTAACTGAGAGTTTGCAAGAACCACAAGATGCACAAGACATACAAGATATAAGTTGACACAAGTCAAGTGCCCCAAAACGTATACACAACAATGTACAATATGGAATTTTCTAAAATAGTTTAAAACATGATCATTTGGACAAAGTGTGCCACATGTCATATCAAAATAATAGATAAAGGAAAAAAAGTGTTGCGCCCAACGCAAAGTATCACTTTGTCTAAAAATATTGCGTCAATCCCCTTATTGCAATAGTAGGCTTGCCTCATACGATCCTATTTTGAACTTCTTCTAACACACTTCCACCTTGGCACACTTGAATTCACTAACACTCCCTGGCACACACTCTTATTTTTTCATTTCCATGAATTTTGACCTAGTTCTCCCTTGTGATGTCTCAAATATCCCTAAGAGTCATCATGCATTGACATTGTCTAAAATGTGTTAGCACACCTTTTCATTCCTCGGCATGCCTTGACCCTTCATTGCTATCATTCCCTCACAATTAACCTTACTTAATTTTCCACTTCTGAATCCAACCAATTCCTCGCTTGACTACAAGAGCTTAGCCAAGTTGCAATTACTACAACTAGAATAAGTTGTTGAATTTGTAGCTTGGTAGGTACTCCACAAGCCTAGTGAGATGGGTTTGTGAGTTTTGTCACAAAAGGCTTTGTGGGAAAAGAAACCAAGCGAAGGGGTTTTGGACCTAAAATGGGGTTGAAAATATAAAATAAATTTAAAACGAAAAAATTATATTTCCTAGGGTCTAAGTGGATAAAACTTGTAAGTTTGAGAGGGTTCCTAAGAGGTCTAGCTAGGAAAAGATATTTAAGGAGGCCTTAGTATGAAGGAAAGAATGTAACACTCGCCTCCCACATCTACCCAAGTAATCGACCAACCGAGGTAAACATGCGATGAGAGGATACTATGATTGGATTCAACCTCCTATATGACCTTAAGGAAGTGGAATCGATGGAAACACAACATTACACATATGTTCCATGTCAGCTACAGGACTCTTGAGAACCATCCCAACACTTAAGGTAGCTAGCCCCTAGGTCCCACTGAAGTTTTTAACCACTTGAACTCTCGAAACTCTCATGCTTATATAGAACCACCAACATCTAGGAGGCTTTAGATCCTCTCATGACAAGGCAATTGAGCATCCAGGTACTATTTTTCTAGTGTTGTGCCAATGTCCTTGGGGTTTGAGCCACTTTTTCAGGCTTAGAGGTGAGGTCAATGCCCAAAATTCTATGACATCTCGAGAACAGTAAGACAGTAGGAAAACAATGATGCAAAACCAAATAAATGAACAAGCCCTTAACCAGACCCCTACTAGGCATGATAGTCGTTTTGTCAAACATATCAAAAATATGTAATCTACAGGTGTGAACAACATATTTATGCATAGGTATCACATTCTTATTTGAGAATCACTATGAACTATTCTTCCTTCATATCATTTGTTGCATTGTCATCTATTAGGTCATAGATACATTGTCTATTCATTTACAAGTAAAAACATGATGAGGGCCATACATAGGCACTATCATAAAACACATACATAACCAACATAATAGCAACAGAAATACCAATGAAATCAAAACCATATCATCCACATATAAATCAATATAATAATCATAGAAATATAAGGAGAAATAAACTTATATTGATGATACAAAATCCAAACCCGGTGTTAGATCCCTATAATAATAGTGTATTCCCTTATTATTATTGTCCTTGTACCCCTTATTGTTATTGTTGTGCCCATGTTGTCCCCATATTGTTATTATTGTGCTGCATAGAAGCCCACTATTGTTATTTTTGTGCCCTTACATTATTATTTTTATGTCGACTCTAATTACATTGTGACCCCTTAGACTCCTATATATAAGAAGGAGTTCTTGTCATTTGTACCATCCAAGAATTGTTCATTTTATGTAATGTAAAGGATCTTTCCCCCTCGAAGAAGCTACTTTTGAAGTTTTTGATCTATCTCTTTCTTCTATTTTGTGAGCTGGTTGCATAACAATGGTATCAACGCTTTGGATTCTAGGGTTTCTTTGCTTCAAATAGGTCATCGTGGATACTACATATGGAGAAATATTTTGATTTCCATAATGTTCAAAACACACAAAAGTACACATTGAAACTTTATATTTGGAACCCAATCAGTTTGTATGGTATCAATGGATTTTCTCTCCTAAAAAAATTGGCACTTGGGAAACTTTTATAAAAGAAATGATAGCACATTATGAGGATACAAAAAGCAACACCTTTTTTTCCCAATTGATATATCTCAAACAGAAGGGTTCAATGGTGGAGCACATTGAGGACTTCTAGAAATTGAGTATAAGGGTGAAAGATATTCTACAGGAGCATAGGATTGATGTGTTCATAGGAACTTTAAAGGATAACGTTCAACATGAGTTTCGCCTTTGGGTATCCGATTCATTGTTGAAGGAATTCAGGTTGCGAAGAAAAATTGAATGAAAAATTATGGCAACAAGGAAGCCTACCACTCACAACTATAAAGATGGAAGTGTTGTTGCCTCTAGCCTTTCATAACATACAAGGTTGACACCACAACAACTGGAAGAGAAAAGAGAAAAAATGATTTTTTATAGTTGCGATAGAAAATACACTAAAGGTCATAACTGTGTTGAGAAGAAATTATTTTACATAGATTGTGAAGAGGAGGAAGAAAATAAACAAGAAACATATAAAGAAGAGAATACACATCAGAAACAAAGCCTGGAGAAAGAAGAAATGAATCCGACCATATCTTCTAATGCATTGGTCGGAATTACCACTCCTTAAACTATCAAAATAGAAGGACATATCAAGAAGAAAAAGGTAATAGCTGTTGATTTATTCGGGTAGAACCCATAATTTTATTCATTGTAAGATAACCAAGGAATTGAATTTCTTCCTATATCCAGTATGAGAGTGTGAAGTGATGGTTACAAATGGAGGAACCATAAATTTCTCTCTAAAGTGCCATAATATCAAGCTATCCATGGGATAATATCTGTTGAATAGTACAATACTTTCCATCCTAATGGGTGGTGCTGATGTTGTACTAGGAGTTCAATGGATACAATATTTGGGTACGGAAGATTTTAATTTTCAAGAACTTTTCTTTAATTTTTTTTTGGAAGGAAAGGAAGTTGAGTTAGGGAGTATCTCAGGGAAACTGGGAAAGATAATCAGCTCTAATAGCATGAAAAATCTTCTAAATAAAGAACAACGAGGTGTAATTGCACAATTATGTTCACTAGAGGTTCCCACATTGGAATCATCTATTTCCCCAGACCTCCAAAATGTCTTGGACAATTCTTCCAAGGTATTTAAGACTCCCAAAGGCCACCCACCTATTCGTGATCATGATCATGCTATTCAATAGATTCCAAGAAATGTTCCTCCAAACATCAGGCCTTACAGATATCCCTATGCCCAAAAGAGTGAAATTGAATGTATGGTTACAAAAATGCTAGAGGATGGTATACTTCAACCTTGTCAAAGTTCTTTCTCTGCTCCAGTAGTATTTGTGCACAAGAATGATGGATCATGGCACATGCATTCGGATTATAGGGATCTCAACAAGATCACTATTAAAGATAAATTTTTCATTCCTATCATTGATGGATTATTGGATGAATTGCATGGAGCAACTTCACCAAGTTGGACCTTCGTTCAAGATATCATCAAATCAGAATGAAGACTAAAGACATTCTAAAAATAACATTTAGAACTCATGAGGGTCATTATGAATTTTTTTAGTCATGCCTTCTGGCCTTACCAATGCACCTTCTACATTTCAAGTTTTGATGAATTCCATTTTCAAACCCTACCTTAGAAAATTTGTGTTAGTATTTTTTTATGATATACTAATCTACAACAAGTTTTGGAAGGATCATGTTCAACGTGTTGACAGATTGTTCAAACTATTGGAGGAGAAACAATTATATGCAAAACCTCCAAATGTTTCTTTGGAGTACAAGAGGTGGAATATTTGGGTCATATTGTATCTCATGAAGGTGTTAAGGTAGACTGTAGAAAAATTAAATCCATTAAGGAATGGAAAATCCCCACATCGATAAAGCATCTGTGAGGATTTCTTGGGTTGACAGGGTATTATCACAAGTTTGTTAAGAATTATAAGAGAATAGCAACACCTCTAACAACATTACTGAAGAAAGATGCATTTTCTTGGACTCCAGAAGTAATGAAGGCCTTTCAACATATTAAAGAGGCAATGTGCCAAGCACCGGTCTTAGCTACACTAGACTTCACAAAAACCTTTATTGTGGAATGTGATGCCTCAGGAAATGGAAATGGTGTTGTTTTAATGCAAGAAGAAAGACCCATTTCTTCAGAAAGTCATCCAATCAAAGGAAAATATCTACACAAAGATATTAATGAGAATGAAATGTTGGCAATACTACATGCACTTAAGAAATGGTGACCTTACCCAACGGGAAGACACTTCAAGGTAAAAAAATATCATGATAGGCTTAAATACTTTTTAGAACAAATATTATCTTCAGAACATAAACAAAAATGGGTCACAAAGACATTTGGTTATGACTTTGAAATCATCTACAAAAAAGTGAAGAAAAATGTTGTTGTAGATGCACTCTAAAGAAATTATGAGGATGTGGACGCATTGCTTTGTGTGATTTCTATTATCCAACAAGATTGGATAAAAGAAGCAAGGGATGAATGGAAGAATTACGAAGAAGTGTGGGCACTCATTCAAACGTTGTAGCAAGATCCTAGTTCATATGATACATTTAGTTGGAAAAATGATTCATTATGGTACAAAGATCGCTTATACCTCTATAAAAATTCCCAACTCAAACAAAATAGTCTTATGGAATTGCACACCTCTCCCTTAGGAGGGCATTCCAGATTTTTAAAAACTTACCACAGGGTTAAAATTGATTTTTTTGGGATGGCCTTAAATCTGATATTCAAAAGTTTGTGGTGGAATGTTTTGTTTTCCAACAAAATAAAGTTGAGACAATTAAGACCCCAGGTCTATTACAAACTTTATCCATTCCAAGTCAACGTTGGGAGGAGGTTTCAATGGATTTTATCACAGGTTTACCCAAGTTTGAAGAAAAGAGTGTCATCATGGTGGTAGTTGATAGAATTACCAAGTATGCACACTTTTGTGCATTATCTCATCCATTTAAAGCGAGTACAATTGCTACTGCATTTATGGAAACAATTCGAAAGCTACATGGAAACCCAAATATTATTGTAAGTGACAGAGATCATATTTTCACTGGAAATTGTTCGAAAAAATTAATTTCTTGTCTCGATACTCAATTAGATCATAGCTCATTTTATCATGCTCAATCTGACGGGAAAACTCAGATAGTGAACAAAAATTTGGAAGGATAAAAAGACAGTGGGTCAAATGGTTGCCTCTCATTCAATGGTGGTATAACACTTCCTTTCGTACTGCATCAAAAATGACCACATTTATGGCACTTTATGGATATTATCCACCATCCATCACATCATATTTAAGAGAAAATTCTAAGGTTCAAGAAGTGGAAGATCACATCGAGCATAAAAAAAAGTTCTCCAACTCTTAAAGGATAACCTCACTTTGGCGTAGAATAGAATGAAACAATAGGAAGATTAGCATCACAATGAAAGAAGTTTCGATGTAGGTGACTGGGTATTTCTATGGCTACAACCATACAAGCTAAGAAGGATAATAAATTATCACCAAAGTATTATGGTCTATACAAGGTGTAACAAAATATTGGTACTATGGCATACAAATTGGAACTTCCTACATCTTCCCTAGTACACCTAGTTTTCTATATTTCATGCTTAAAGAAGGTTATATGTGAAAAGCTCCCAAATCAAACAATATTGACAGAACTTGACGAGGAAGGAAAAATCATATTGGAACCTG
The DNA here is from genome assembly GCA_000404065.3 of Pinus taeda. Taxonomy (NCBI): domain Eukaryota; kingdom Viridiplantae; phylum Streptophyta; class Pinopsida; order Pinales; family Pinaceae; genus Pinus; species Pinus taeda. The sequence continues at coordinate 80,381 of APFE030905968.1, read as the reverse complement.
AAGTAGTGACAGAAACAAGAACTTGACAACTATGAAATTGATTAATTTTAGAGTATCTCATCAAGTGGAAGAACTTACCTGTTGAATATTCCACATGAGAGGATGAGAATTTTATATAGAAGCATCCAAACTACTCAAAGCATTGAGGGAAACACTTTTTTGAAGGAGAGGCTCATGTTAGGTACCTATAATAATAGTGTATTCCCCTATTATTATTGTCATTGTACCCTTTATTGTTATTGTTGTGCCCATGTTGTCCCCATATTGTTATTATTGTGCCCCATAGAAGCCCACTATTGTTATTGTTGTGCCCTTGCATTATTATTGTTATGTAAGCTCTAATTATATTGTGACCCGTTAGACTCCTATATATAGAAAGTAGGTCTTGTCACTTGTATCATCCAAGAATTGTTCATTTTATGTAATGTAAAGGAGTTTTCCCCCTCGAAGAGTCTACTTTTGAAGTCGTTGATCTATCTCTTTCTTTTATTTTTTGAGTTGGTTGTATAACAACTGGGATGGGACTACCATGTTCAACCTTACCATAGAATGGCTGAGCCAAATAGATCTTCATCCATTCATCCCCATGCCATATTCCAAGCATGAATGCGGGACTCAAACCAAAAGGACCAACCAGGGCATCCCAAGGCTAAACCACCTCATCCTCATCAATAGAAACCAGGCTTTACCGTAATCCATCCTAGATCACTAAGCCAACATCATAAACATGTTATAACAAGATTTACCATGAGCTCCACCCAATCACTAGGCCAAACAACCATGAATGCCACTTGATTTCTCCACCTACACCATGAGGATTTTTCATGTCTCCTAGTTTCTCAGGCCTTACTGCAATCCAATCGCAGATCACTAGGCCCTAAACGAAACCCATTCTCTAGGATTTATCACATATCCCAAACCTGAGATTACTAGGTCCAATGGAGAGCAAACCACCTCTTGCGTTTACCGTATATCCTGCCATTCACCACCAAGTATTCCTAGGAATGCCGTGGCAACACAAAATATGGCTTTATCGTAGCCCATAGTCTGGTTCATGGGTTACTAGGACATGTGTTCTATCATTTTGGAGATCCACCTCACTCACCTTTGAATCCATCCAGCAATCTATCTCAACGAAAACATGAGAACCCCATCACACCATGGCTATCAAAAAATGGCAAGGCTAGGTTGAAACAAATGTCACACTTGGAAAAATCCATGCCATAATGAACCACATGCAATACCATGCATGCCAAATATAAGAAGGAAAATACACATGCAAATCAATAGCTGTAAATAATCCAGCTATAGATTATTGATCTTGCTCTTCCCTACTTGATCTTCTTCCTTTTGCCTTCTTTTCCTTTCTTGATCCAATTCCAAAAGGCTCCAAGAAAAATATAAGTGTCCATGAGTGAGAGAGGGAGAGAGAGAGTAATGAGAGGGATCCAAGACTAAACTAACAAAAGGCTATTAACTAATCCTCAAAAGCCTTTTTATCAATTGTGCCTCTATTTTCTTCTAATTTCCATTATTTTCCTTCATTTTCATCCTCACATGTAGCCTATGACCTTTCACCTCCATTTTCTCCTAATTTCCATTATTTTCATAAATAGATTTGCCAAAAATGAAAATTTTCCTTTCCAAAGCCTTAACCATTTCCTTTTCCAATTTCCTTAGCCATAATAAACTCATGAACACCCACAATAGGATGTTTTGCCAAACATTCAACTTGGAATAAGTGTCCCATCACCCTTGGTTATTATTTTTCCTTTATTAACTTTTATTACATGGAATTTTGACGAGGGTTGTTACAAAGAACATCAAGTGAGAAGGACCTGATTTGATCAAGGACGCGAGGAGAGATGTAGTCCTAAATTAGGTTGAGTTAGAGGGTTGTGTAATGGTTGTTAAAGGGAGGCCATCATCATCCACCAAGAGCAAGATCATCATGCGAGGGTTCATAATAATGCCGCATACCTTAATGGGATTGATCTAGGAAGTATGATGCCATTATTGGTTCTCTTTTGGCAAATCGAACTCAAGAGAAGTGGCTCATGAGAATTTGGGCATGTGATTTCAGTGGAATTTCTATGTGAAGGCCACATCAAATCATGAAATGATAGAGAGGGTTGTGACCCTCTCTTGTGGTGGTTAGTATATCGTAAGTTTTATGATAAACACCAACACAAATGGAGGAGGGTATGCAATGGAATTTAGGGTCATAATAGAAGTAGTTGCAAGCGTAATATTGACTAAGGTAATTGTAATTCGAGGGATGTAGAGATCTAAAGTTTAGGTCAATATTGAATCAAAGAAATGCCTAGAACGTATGGATACATATGAGCTAGACTGAGTCTCTTATGGAGGAAAGAGTTGTTATTCGTTCTATGGGTGAATAGCATTTGTTCTAAGGAAATTAGAATATAATTATATTTTCCTACTTAGGGTGGTTTCCTAGCATGTTCAGTTCGTAAGGTATGACTTAAGACTGTGACAAATCTGCATAGAAGTAGATGGGTCGTGATCCTTAGAGAAAGGTTTATATATGCAATATAGACAACATATTTAGAATATGGTTTACAGAAGTATGTATGGAGATAGAAGATTCAAATAAAGGTGGAACTAGAGTAGAATATTGAGCACAATAAATGTGGCATATGAGGAAAGGATTGAAATGAAGATGAGTTTATTTTGGTGGACTATCCATAGAGTTTTGGACAAAGATCTTAAGCATCTTATAAACAGTCAGTCAATGCACTATTAGTGGATGATGTTTGACCCTAGTTTAGTCATATATATTTTGTTAGAAGAATGATAAGAGGAGTAGTTCAGATTTGTTCATAGATTGGTCAACAAGTAAATTTATACACAAGAATAGTGATTTTGAGAGGACTCAAATCACTATTAGCTAGAATATTTGAAGAGGGTTAGATGATGGCAGTGTTGTGGTCCCTATATCAGTAAAAGAATTGACCGTGGTTGGGATAATTGATGGAAGTCCAAGTACAATTGGAGTGTTGTTAGGTGACTGTCAAAGAAGAATCCTAAGTCTTGTAGTTATGAAGGAAAACAACACTGGTATAAAGGTAGGTGTGTTGGGCCTAAGGACATGCATACTTTGAAGGAATAAAGTAGTAGTAACTATACTACAGTGATTTTCACCAATAGTCAATCCAAAAACCTTTCTGGAGGCTATATAGTTACTTGTTCTTTAGTAAGGGACTAGGGTTAATTTTATTGTATAGTGTTTAGTGTGAAAATATTACTAGGTGTCTTTCCTACACCAGTTTGAAAGTGGCTAAGTCACAAGCATCACTGTAAGGTTCATGAATCTTTGATTGCAAAACTAACCAACAATTATACGACTATAAAATCTTTGGGAAATTGTAGTGCTCTGAAGGGAGTCATGGCAGTGATTTTTCCATTCCTCTATACCTGAGAACTCGATTGTTAATTAGATGTGGATAAGTGGTAGTTTGATGTAGTAAATGTCAAATGTACATTTCAATAGCATGTTGGAAGCTTACCTCAGACATCAGAATTCAGTATTTTATCTTCGTGGTGCAGACCCCACGATGTCGAAGTGTGACACCCTCCTTGCAACAACACCCTTTGAGTAGTTAACCAATGAATTCCCTTCCTTTGATTTTCCTCTCCTCATATTGTTCACTCTCAATTCCTTCTCCCTTACTCTCCTCTCATTGTGATTTTGCTTCCTGTTCTCCTTATACCAATTTCTCTTACTTTTCTACTTCTCTCTTCATGCATCTGGTTAGTTAGGGCTTGGCTAACTATATTTTCCCTTTCCTACCATTTGGCCTCCCTTTTCCTCTGTATCTATCATTTTCCCTCTTCCTAGGTCTATTCTAGAATCAAGAAGGTGTGAGGGAGGAGAAAAATATATTCACATGTGGTAGTATGTTATAAAAAATCTCCATGCCCTCATTGTCTACATCAAGGCCTATAAATCCTATGCCTATGAGTGTCTTCTAGTCTCTTCCCAGTTCTTGGGTGGAATTTTTTTTCACTCTTTTAACGATATGAGTCGAGCTATATGCTCTTTACCCCCCTAGATTGATAGAGTTCCTTATATTTATATCATGCACTTGTATAAAGACATATGTCTAGGTTATTGTGGTATATGCTAATCTTTGGTTACTACCCTCACCTTGATATCATTGAGGTTCCATTTAACTCCCCCTAGTTAAAACAAGGTTCCATGAGCTAGAAAAATATGCCATCAATAATTATAAGTGGTTACCTTATGGAAGGACCATTGGTTTAAGCATCATAATTGGAGGTTTGGTCGATCGTAAGTATTTTTATTCAGTTAGAAATTATGTATTATTATATTTGTGGGCATAGTGTAATTATGATATTCCACATATACACAAGCATAACTGAGAAGTGTTTCCCATAATCATGCAAGTGCAACTTCAACATGTACAATATGGTAACCACAAAATATTTATCATGTTTGTACAATGCAAGGTGATACGAAAATATTTACATTATATACATGAATTTACTAATATCGAGACCATTAGCATCATATCTACATATTTACCACAAGACGAGGGTCACTAAAACCCCTTAAAAATATCCATACGGCCTTCCTGTTTTGCATCTCCATGACCATAAGGGTTTAATTGAGAAACAAATAGTTCCTTTAAATATTTATAGGTTTAGGCAACCAATTTAAGCCCCTGAACTTCAAGATAATCCAATATTTGCAATTTGTTACAATAATAAGTCTATTATGCACACTCCTCATCCTAGAGTTGGGTAGAGAGGGAGAATACTTGATTGATGCCAACCTTGTAAATGAACAACTTTGCCTACTCATTGGTTGGATTCTCCATCACTAGTTGAAGAAGTATATGTTCCCTGAATCAAACGTGACATATTAGCACAAGTTATCAACACTTGAACATAACTTCCATGGATCTCATGGACAAAAGATGGACAAAAGATGGACAAAAGATGGACAAAAGATGGAGGTGGTAGGGTTTCAAATTTTTCCATGAAATATCACCCAAAAAGTCAATTGTTGAAGAATCAATCATATGATAAATCACACATACCTTCTCATTTTTAAGATCCTTATGAGCTTTCACCTCTGACCCTTAAATTTGGTGGCCTCTAGCACCTCGAATGGTGGAATAGTAGACATTGTAATAGGAAGCAAACTCCATTGCCCCTAACCTTCATCAAGACCTCTATAGACACCTTCAATACATGCCCCTCCTTCGAATCAACATAGGATCTTGTTTTTTTCCACTTCCTTTACATACCCTCCCTTCAAGGGTATCCTCATAGCAATGCTTGTGGTTGAAATATTACAACAACAAAATGTGGCACAACATATCATTATATGATTTTAATGGAGGGGTGTTGGAAAATAACCATCTTATCCCCTATATCCCTTAAGACCTTCTTAATAAATAAATGAAACGACAAACTGATAAATAGACCCAAAGAAAAATATCAACATTCAAGGCCAAATTCAAATAAAATAAATCAAACCATGGATTAAGCATTCACATTGAGTTATTTTAGATTTTTCAAATGGAAGTTTTAAAACCCACATTAAAAGGGGGATATTTTGACCTTAGCTTTTGCAACATTTTCCTAAGACGAATCTTTCTAATGGACTAGCTTGGATATGTCATACCACGGATTTCTAGGATACTAAATCAATAATTTTGAGGTCAACTCCCTAGCTCCAACTAAAATTTAGTCCTATTGAAGAGGAAACTTGAAACATAGTGCTAATAGGAGACATTTTTCCTTCCTTTTGATTGATGTACAACAAACCTCAATGCCTCTCCTTTATTATCTTCCTCTTCCATTATCCAAAAAAAACTCATTAATCTTATATTATAAACAATTTATGTAGGTAAACATTGCAATCATTTTCGTCAACTCATGGGGTAAATTTACACCTTAACCCATGCAAGTGGACCTAAGTCCATGGTACAACCCATCACACTATAATATGGTTTTAATTGTCTCCTCAAAAATAGGGCATAACATACCTTACAATGCCAAATGGTTAAGCCAAACTTGTTGGCTTTTTGTTTTCATGGAAAACATTCTAGCTAGTTCTCGTCAAACATAATTCACTAACACCACTAACATACAACAAAAGTCCAAGATAACCATAAGATGTTACATACACCCAAGCACTTAGAATATACCTCCATAAAATGTACCTTCAACTTTGGATGTCCCAAAATAGTAATATCATAACCCAATATAGCCTATTTGTTAGATTTGTGTAATTTTCTCCTTATCAGATCCTTGAACCTCCTTGACACACCATGAAAAACTACTCCAATCGTCACCTTCCAAAAACAAACACGTCCTTTTGCAACATGAAAAAACCACCTATATATGTTGCAGCAACCTTTCCAACATCATTATTGGGTTGCACATATATTTCACGTTTCTTGTTTGTCTTGCAAAGTGGTAGTGCCAAGGAGAGGGTATCAACTTCAATCAAGGAATGTTCACTTAGTACCATTGCCAAGGTACCTTTGAGCAACTAATCAAATGTATTAAGTTTTCTTCACAACTTTTCATGGTGCTTAACTTGCTTGTCTACACCTATAACTACAGCCCCCCAACGTCTCTAACTATTCCACCCCTTCAACCTGTGTTAGAGTCTTCTTAGATGTGCACTCATGCCTCAAGAAAAACATAACACTAGCATCCCAAACATGCATACTTGTTCCATCTTTGAATACATTGTTGAAACCACATTATCACACTACTTAAAATGAAATGTTCACATCTTAAGGAAAAACACCTACTTTTCTTATGACAACTTAAACTATGTGAGTGACTTGGAGAGGACTCCATTTTCTCAATATGGAAACATAGGGTCTTACAACCTTATTCACACTATAATTTGAATATATTTAAACTAAAGAAGGGTACCCTACACTTGTTTTTAACTATTAAATCCACATAACATATACTTTCTCTTGTTTTCACCCACCTAATATACAAGAACACTTAAATGTTTTCAATACAACCAAGTTAAGAGGGCATGCTTCCTTCTTAGACTTAAATATTTTCAATACAACCAAGTTAAGAACATGTGTTTCCTTTTCAAATTCTAAAAGTACAACATTTCTACCTCTATAAACTAACAACAAAATCATTGCATGAAAAAGGTAATCTTAAATAAATACACCAAATATGGAATAAATGTTTTCAAACACAACCATTTAAAAAAACGGTGTCAGTTTGTCAAATACAACTATTCTATATATATTATTAGTTAGTTAGTTAGATTATTAAATAAAATATTGTATTTATTGTTTTTGAGGGAGAAAATGTTATCATTTTTTAAAGATAATTGTGATGTACAAAAGCCCTCCCAACTCCAACCTTCATTTGTGTTCTAAAACAAGTAGTATGTTTTCACTTTTCACAAGGGGTAAATTGTAAAGTACAACAAAATAATTTTATAAAAAAAGTAATCTTAAATAAATACACCAAATATGGAACAAATTTTTTCAAACACAACCATTAAAAAAATGGTGTTAGATTGTCAAAGAAAACTATTGTATTTAGATTATCAATTAGTTAGTTAGATGATTAAATAAAATATTGTATTTTTTGTTTTTTCAAGGAGAAAAGTTTAGCATTTTTGAAAAAGTTCAACCTTAATTTTGATGTGTAAAAGGCCTCCCAACTCCAAACTTCATTTATGTTCTAAAGCAAGTAGTATATTTTCACTTTTCACACAGTGCAAATTCTAAAAGTATAGCATATCTACGTCTATAAACTAACAACAAAATCATTGCATAAAAAAGGTAATCTTAAATAAATACACCAAATATGGAAGAAATGTTTTCAAACAAAACCATTTTTTTACGTTAAAAAAATGGTATTAGTTTGTGAAATACAACTATTATATTTATATTATTAGTTAGTTAGTTAGATTATTAAATAAAATATTGTATTATTGTTTTTCACGGAGAAAATTTTAGCATTTTAGAAAAATTTCAGTGTTAATTTTGATGTACAAAAGCCATCCCAACTCCAATATTCATTTACCTTCTACAACTAGTATAGCAATTTTTAACATTTTTGAAAAATTTCAGCATTATGTTTGATGTACAAAATCCCTCCCAACTCCAATCTTCATTTATGTTCTAAAACAAGTAATATATTTTCACTTTTCATAGGGCTAGAAAACGATATCATATTTTCACTTTTGGGTGGTAGGAAAATGATAGTATATTTTCACTTTTCACGGGGAGGGAGGGAAAATGAGAGTATATTTTCACTTTTCACATGGCTGGAGGGAAAACGAGATTGAAGAGTTGTGAGCTATAGTATATTTTCACTTTTCACAGGGAGGGAGGGAAAACGAGAGTAATTTTTCACTTTTCACATGGCTAGAGGGAAAACCAGATTGAAGTGTTGTGAATTAGGGTTTTACAAGTAGTAGAGTCCATATTGAACCCCACCCATTTGGATCTTCAATCCATTAGCAACACCCAAGTATGTTTCATCTCTAACTTTGTTGCATTTCCACCCAACTTTGTCTCCTTCCACACAAAGAGGAGTACACACACCTCAGATCTCTGGTTTAAAGTTTATTTTTTTTATCCTTGCTTTTAAGTTTATGCTTTAATCTATGTGCTACACTTTGTTACTATTTGTAGGGATGGTGTTGGCATTTGATGACTTTGGAAGGCCAATTATCATAATAAAGGAGTAGGATTAGAATATCTGAATGAGAGGCTTAGATGGTGAGAATATGAGAGGCTTAGATGCTTAGAATGCCAACATTGTGGGCACCAGGGGTGTTGCTAGAATGTCAACATTGTGGCCACCAGGGCTGTTGCTAGAATACTCACTACCTCACTTGACTCCAAGGGAATAGAAAAAATGCACTAGATCCACTACGACGATGTCATCATCTGTAATCTCCTATTCCTTTTATTCATTGTCATCATCTGTAATCTCCTATTCCTTTTATTCATACTTTATTTCTAGATCAGTGAAACCCCTTAAATGTTGAAAAATAGTAGAATTTACTTTAAAACCTGTATGATTCATAACTAGAAATTACTTAAAAAATGATTCATAACTATAAATTACTTAAAAATTTATGGATATATTTGCAATCTACTCACTCTCACAAACTTTGAGGCCCACGGAGATAGAGGCTCTACATATGTCAATGCCTTCCTAAGAAAGCTCTTAAAATTGGTGAATGCTTTTAGATGTCACCAAGTTTGAGACATAGACCTTCTGCAGGGATCTCGTTGGTGTAGAGGTACTTTTGGTGATATTTTCACTAATCGAGAGCCACCTAGTTACATAGGCATATACTCCTTACTCAACCTATTTCCATAGCTCCATAAGAGATGCTTGGAAAACAAAGTGTTTGCATAGGAATTTGAAATCTTCTTCTGTTGGATCTACAATCATCCAAGGTTTTTTTATCTTGTTAAACAAATGTTGTTGTTGTAGTGCAATAGCTTTGGCCAAATGATATCTAGAGTCTAGAGCCTTGTAGAATATTTCTAAGCATTCTAGCATGTTGTTAAAAGTATTACTTTATTTCATTTGGAATTTAAACTTTGAGATAGTTGTAATCATCAATTTTGATCTTAAACCTAATAAAATATTTTATCTAGCATATAATTTTTTTATTAGAAATAAATTATTCTGCTTCTGTTATGCCATCTGGATGTTTTCAAATTTGATATTTATAATTGAGAAGGATTAATGCGTTTAAGAGTAAGTCCACCAAATGTTCTGAATTTGGAATGGCAATGAGATAGAAAATAAACAAACCATTTGTGTGTATAACTTAAACATTGATGAAAAATAATCACAAAATTGATCTTTGATCTATTGTTGTATAACCAAAATGCCAACTATCTCAGTTTTTAGTCACAGGTATACTTTTATAATTATCATTGTAGAAAAGGAAGTCATTAAAGAGAGAGAAGGAAAATTGTACAACTAGTAAATGTTACCCTCTATAGTTGTATGAGACTCAACCTTCACAACTTTTCTCAAAACAGGGGATGTATGACACACTTTCATAACCTTGTTATTCTTGGTCTTCTTTGGTTATTCCCTAAACCTACACTTGGGTGCTCGAGTTAGGTTTGGTGGTAATTCTGTAGTAGACAAGGTACACACTTGGAATCTTCTTATTTAGGATGAAAAATGTTGTTAATAACTTAAATATTATCATTCCCTTGAATCACTGTATCACAAAATTTTCTTTATGAACTTTTAGAGTGCTTAGAAATCATAACTTCTATCTTTGAACTTAGAATAAGAATAAAAAGAGTTGTTGTGTAAAAATAGGTCTTGTTACAATCCTTGTATAGAAAATGCTTAATAAGTCAAAGAGAAAGTTGTTCAAAGCACAATGACAAGTCTAAAATATTTCAAAATCACAACGATCTATTGAATGTTTTGGAAAATGATTTTCAATGTTTGTATGACCTTCTTTCCATTATGAATGGCTAGTATTCTTCAAAACCCTTCAACGTTTGTTGCTACCACTTCTTTTTAGGGTTCATAGTGTCATTTGTTGTAATTGAAGTGCTATGCACATGTTCAAAGATATTAGTGAAACCTTGGAAACTACACTAACTATTCTATGAAATGGCTCTAAATTCTTCGTGAATTGGATACTAAAATTAAGGAAATAAATACGACCATTCTCGTATTTGTTTTTCTAACTTTTTGCTATTCTCATCATCTCTGAATTCTTCATGAATTGGATACTAAAATTAAGAAAATAAATATGGCCATTTTGGTATTTGTTTTTATAAGTTCTTACTATTTTCATTAGTCGCCAATTTATACATGGAGTCTTTTGAGAAAAAGGCTCTGGACTCTTACCACTTGAAACTGATATGGTAGAAAATATTTGTTGATGAAATTAACTTAAAATGGACCCATGGAAGGATGAAGCTTGAGAAGTTTTTTAGTCACCTTAACTCTATCTCTTCAGAAATTAAGTTTACTATGGAACTTGAGGAAATAGGTAAAATTCCATTCTTAGGTGTCCTCGTGATAAAAAAAGGAGGATGATACTTTGGGACACCAAGTCTTTAGGAAGAAAAACCACACTCAAAGCTACCTTGGTGCTGATTCGTACCATCATCTAGCCCAAAAATTTGGGGTCCTTAACACTCTTGCAGTTAGAGCCCTCAGATTCTCCGACGCCGATCACCTTGCTCAGGATATTAAGCACTTAACCTCTATCTTTAAAGATATAGGATACAAAGAAAAAGATAGTAAGAAGGCTATAAAATGAGATGAAGGAAAGGTCATCCTCAGGGTTGCTAAAGAAAAGTGTGGAATAGTTTATCTTCCATTCATTCAAGGGGTTACGGATAAAATCACAAAGGTTCTAAGAAAGAAGGACATATTCGCTCAGTTTACGACTTGTGGAACAATTAAGCAAAAGATGAGATCTATCAAAGGATAGCATCAATCAACAACAACTCAAGGGAGTTTATAAGATTGATTATTCTTGTGGGAAAGGTTATATTGGAGAGACAGGGCGTTCCTTAAAAACTAGACTTAAAGAACGTGGAGAAGATATCAAGAATGGGAGAGCACACACTTCAGCACTTGCAGAGAACTCCTCAAAAACCAAGAATCATGTTTTTCTTGAGAGTGACAAGATTATCACAAGGGAATATCACTATCAAAAGAGGAAAATGAGAGATGTGCTTGAAATTATGAAATGTTCGAATAACCTCAATAGAGATGGTGGAAATGGGATCAGCAAAAATTGACTTCTGGTGATTAGGCATATCAACACTTCCATGTCATCTAAGGTATAGTACTCTAGATATGAGCCCTCTTTCCTGTTTTCTCTAATTATTTAGGAAACATATAGAAATTAATAAATTAATTAATAACTTAATAAATAAATAAATTCTTATAAACATTAATAAGTAGATTTAATTAATAATTATGAATTAAGTATAAATTAATACTTATTATTGTTATACATAATAATTTTATTATATATTTTAATAGGTTATTCAGAATAATTTTTTTTTAAAGAATTTAAATTATTTGCTCATTTATGTAACTAAAAATTTAATAATTGTTATAATATATTAAATTCTTAATCATTAGTTTAAGCTTAATATTTAATAATATTATTATTTAACGATGTTATTAATTGATTAATAATCATTATTATTTTTAATTTTGAATTTAAAATAAATTTTTTATCAACATTAGGAATTTGTTAAGGAGATATTAATACTAATTTAACATAATAATTTTATTTTTTTAGTCACTTAAGAATCAAATATATTTTTAGATTAATAAATCATTTATTATTATATTCTTAAAACTTAATATTTTTCATTTTAACTTTTTTTAATTAATATTTAAAATACTAATAATTAAAATTTAATATAATTTATGTTTCTCATTAAGGGATATTAATTTATTTAATAATTTTAAAGTTTTAATTTAATTAATGGAGTCAAAGGTTGAAAATTTCACTTATTAAAAATCTTTAGAAATAGAATAAAAAATTAAAGCAATGTTTTTAAAAAAAATTTACTTTTATATAATAAATTAAATATATATTTATCTAGTAATTAGTCTCAGGTAGGCTCAAGTTTAGTTTTAAAAAATGAGGCGACTTTTTGTTTTTTGTTTTTTGTTTTTACGCAGTTGGTATTTATTTTTTCTGGTTACTAAGCTCCTCTTTCAATCTATCACTTATGTCTGGAAGATGGATCCATGTTGGGGTTCGAAACGTCGACAACAAGAGACAAACAATATTGTGGATGATCCAAATCAAAAGTCCCTAAATGACAACCACAAAAGCTTAAAATCTAACAAACTATTTTAGCTTCTCTAGTTGAATTTCAGGATTATTTTTCTTTTGTTGCCTCTCAATTTTTTGCTATTGTCCCGTCCCATGTGACTTTCAAGTTTCAATAGACCAACAACAAGAAGGAGAGTCTATAGAGAACATAAAATCAATACATTTTCCTAAGGCATGTTGTCATATAACAATTGTCCTTCCTACACTACACACATCAATGTTATCAATGTAGTAACTCTCATGTTGTTGTGAGTTAATCCTCCACACAAACCTTTTATCATTTTCATTCTTTAAATTATGTTGTGAACCAAAAAGTTGGGATTCACTGATAGCGTATGATATGTTGAAATTACCACCTTTCCCTCCACTAACTTAACTTCCCTCTTGGAGTTTTCATCAACCAAACTTTTTAAACATATCTTAATGTAGAGAAAATCAATGTTTTCAATGGAAAGACTATGCTCGATATCTTTAAAATAGTCTTGCAGTTTCTAATTTTCCATTTACCACCTCTCCAATTAATATTAATGCATAAGAAATTTTTCTACCACAAGGAGGCCAATTTTTGTTTTTTGGAAGTTAGTTCAAGAAACACACCCCAAGATCACTCGCTTACCACATAACATGAACTTCCTTTGAATTATGTGCTACGCCTGAGGGTTATTTATCCTGACAAATTTGGCTGGGATTTTATCTAACATCATCACCTTGTGAGATGCCACTAAGTTGGGGAAAACTACAGTAAGAATGCAACCTTGGTGGATACCTTCATTCTCCATCAAAATCACTTATGAACCAAAGCCTTGTTGATGAGTTTAGATTAAAAATCTTGAAAATTTGGGTAAGGGAAAACAATTTTTTTTTTTTTCTATTAGATTCCATCCCTAGCTCCAAAATGAAGGCTATCAACAAATTCTTTTCTGAATCACAACTAATGCCTCCTCTTTCTTCTTTATTGGATTATCCTTTGTAGCCTTATCAAACATCGAAAGTCTCTAACATGCAAGATAATAGATTTGTCGAATATATTCATGAGATGGCCTCACATTAGCATCCCTTCAATAGTTGTCTTTTAATGGCAATGGTAATTTTTAGCAATTAGTGCTTAGCATTAAGAAAAAATGTTATAGAAGAGTGCTAGTATTTACCTATCAATGTATTATTTTCCTCTATAGATATTTTGATTCCTATATGGGAATATGTTTGTTTTCTTAGTTTCATCTTCTTCACAAATAACACTGGCACTTTTAGAAAAAGGATTACATGTGTGGTTGTTTGCATCTTTTTACTAGATATTTAAATCACATTTTTTTTAAATTGAGATTTCTTAATCTATCCATCTCACGAAATATAGTTGTGAAATATCAAATTCATAGTCTCTTCTTTTGGTTTCGGAAATCAATATGTGAAATATCAAAATTCATAGTCTCTTCTTTTGAGTCGTTTGGTCCTCTACAACTGGAAAATTTGAAAAAATAGTGGCGGACTACCTATGGAAGGCAGAGGAGCCAAAGGGTATAGTAACGATGAATTTCAACATGCAAATTTATGTTCTCCTCAATGAAACATCACTTCAAACAATGGAAAACACGAAGAATCTCTATTACGTGTAGGCTCCATGGCAGAACTTCAAATGAAGGACAATAATGAGTCCCTTAATACTCAAATAAAAGAAGGCGAGATTCAGGGTTCCAACACGGGTGGTTGGGGAGGGCTGCTTTTCATGCCTAGATTGATCAGTCCCTATACAAGCGTTCATGAAATTGAGACATCTGTTATTGCACAGTTAACTGTAAGTATAGTTGCTATGTCATGGCTCTACACTTACAAGGGTTGACCTATGCTTGTGGGGTATTTTGTGTGTCTATACTACTAGGGATTGCTTTGGTAGTATTTGTATTGACATCTTTGTATTCCTGCTATTGACTATTGACTTTATTTGTGACCATCCCATCAAGAATTTTGAATCAATACTAGCATCTTCTTCTATATGATTGCACATTTTAGTAAATATTATTTTTCTAACATTTAAACAAGAAATGCTTTCTTGATGGAATTGTTATGTAATGTTTAATCATTTTTTAAATCTCCCTTAGAGATGATGGAAATGTTACTAATATATTGCCAAACAGTTATAATGTTATGCTTTTTGGCGTCAACCTGTCGAGATTCTTAATATTTCACCATCTCATTCTCTTATGTTGCTACCTTGAGCCAAAGAGGCAACTAAGATTTATTTTAAACTGAGGAGATCACATTCTGCCAACCAATTCAATTTGAGAAAACTAGAAAAAATTACATTTGGATACTCAAGTATGGCTTGATGGCAATATTCCAGCTGCATGCTTTTAACTTACACCAACGTGAAATATAGGCAAAACCATTAAGAGTCAATTACACTTTATTGGATGTATGCCTCAACTATAATAAACTAAATCCTACATCTTGCCATTGTCAAATAGGCATTGTCGTATTCTTGGTTTAAACTGAAATGATGTGTTCATTCATTCTAGAAAGTATGGTATCCTTACTGTGATCTTGATCCATAGAGGCATCCCTTTCCTTAGGTTTGCATCAAAGCAAATATGATGCAATATTGGGAATAAGATCCATTATGGTGAGTTTCCTTTTGTTGTTCAATTAGATAAGATGGGTTTAATTCTTCACCTTTTTTCCTTTTTTTAAGAGAATATCTCATGATTGTCTTTTCACTTGTGGGGACAATGTCGAGACTCATAATATCAGATTTAGTGAAGTGGAACTTAATATTTAACCATGCTTTAGAAGGACAATCTTTATCCGTTAGCAGGACAACATAAATCCATAGGTATATGTACCGAACATATTTTTAAATGATAAAAGAAAGAATTTTATTTATTTATGTATAATTCCTAGACAAGAAGCTAGGATAACTTCAACCCCAAAATCCCAAAATTACAGGTATAACCTCCTGGCTTAGACCCAAATTTCTCTAAGGGATATACCCTTTGGGTTAAGGCTATGGTGCTTTTCCAACATCTTAAGGAGTTTTCCCTCATCCTCAGTCTAAATTTGCTTTCACTCCCTTGACATTGAAAATTAGTGCACTCACTTTGTTCATGTCTCATACAACTTTTCTAGTACCTTGTCCAATTGCACATTTGTTCATCAACCTGTTTTTGTTGTTTAATTGTATTTTCTATCAGATCTTGTTGTTGTTTTTCCATCCCCCATAGATGGCCTTTGAGCCTTACTATACTCCATATATTGATCATAGTCCCATTAAATTTTGAAAACCTCTCACCTAATTCCTAAGATAATTTTTCAAGCTTTATCTTGGACATCTTTTGAAAAGTAAAAGTATTTTTCTTAGTTTTGTAATGGCCTAGGTCGTCCTGGTCCTTGCCTCCTCTTGAAATCCCTTTGATTGAATCCTTTCCTACTCTTTTGTTCACTTCAACTTCAGTAGCTGCATCCTTTTATTCTTCTATTTTTGGGGAATTATGCATTCTCCTTGGCCATTGCTTTTCCTTCATTCTTCCACTTGGGTTTTAACAATGTTGATATTCAAGCTTATTTCTATTGTTTTGTAAGAAAAATCATAAATATGATTGTGGAACTTGATACCCACACTACACATGAGTACACATACTGAGACGGTGTCCTTATTAGGATGCGTTTTTCTATAGGTGTCCTTATCAACATTAGCCTTTTGAATTCTTTATAACTCTCCTTGTCTACTAAATATTTTTATTTTCCTTCTTGCTATCTGATTTCTGTGTCTACATATCACATGCACTTGAATAATCGCATCCACATATTTTTTAGCTTGCCGCACAAATATTGAGATGGAAAAATTTTCAAAGCTTGTCATAATTTTGTGCCAAGTGGAGGGGATTGTTCAACCTTTTCACAGGCTCAGGAGGTGAAAAGAAATATGTACTAGTTGTGTTGTTGTTGTAACAACTAGATGTGTTAGAACTTATTATGATATGCCACTAAAGGCATCTGTGAAGGTGTTATGGTCCTTATGCATTAATCTACTTTGTTCTTAGTTATCAAGTATCAAGCTATATTTTGAATTCTATCATCAACTATGAATATAATTCTTTTTCTTTCCTTTTGCATTATCATATTGTCAGGATCAAAGTATTCGTACATATGTTGTTGATGGATCTGCTGATAAATTTCAAGTTTTATTAAACAACTCCTGGGAATTGGTTGGTGTCTTTCATGTTAGATCATTTATCTTAACTTTGTTTCACATTCTGAACCTTTGAGTAAACACAAAAAGGCATAATAACTCTAGCAAAATACCCTCTAATGGTTGCTACAAATGTATAGCCCATTTTTTTCTACAAGACTTCTTCCAAGTTCACTTAAACACCATAGACTGGGATTCAGACCATAGTCTAGTAGTATTTAAAAAAATTAGCATACATTTTTAGATGAATGATCCAAAATAATTAATAGACCCACAAATTCGTATCACGTATTACTATGTGGAACACAAAAGTCCTTTACAAAATTTTTGATTGATGTTATATTCTTGTATTAAGATTTCGTGGTCTCCCGTTTCATATATTGACAGAATCAATAGAATTAACTTCTTCAATGTAAGCATTTGAGGTGTGGAAGAATTTAGGGAAACACCTATGCATTCCCAATGCTAAGTTACTTATTCAAAAATGAAATGGAGCCATCATTCAATATGTTATTTTCCCATGGTTGATATCAGATCACATCATCATGCCAAGTGCATGCACAGGGCCAACCTCAAGACGCACTCCTTTAAAAACCCCAAAACACACTTTTGATAGAGACAAACCCTAACATTGAGTTTAACCAATTAAAGGCTCTCTAGCTAAGGTGTACTTGGAGAAAATAATTGTGAGTAATATTCATTCTACACTTTTTCTATCTAAAAACTTGAGGCTATTGTCATTTGGTCCTAGTGCATTCCCATCACAAAAGAATTTAATTGGGTAACGAGGTTTAGAGAAATGTGTATGCAATCATAATCAATGCATTCCAAAATATCGAACATACTTTACTTCACCACTCTTAGTATTTGGAACATGATTCAATAGAGATAGACAAAGGTGACAAGAAAAGTGATGGTCATCATGCATCCAATAGATGAAACCAAAGAGAGAGAACCACCCTTCAATCAAAATACTTCCCCTCTACCAAACAAAGAATTCACTACAACCAGCTCAAGTCCAAGGTGATTTAGCATCACCATTTGAACAAGAAATCTTCCATGATGCTTATGTGCTACTAGGTATCATTGGAGATACACAACAAAAGAAATGATACTAATACTCTACCTTCACAACCCACTCAAAAAAATTATTAGGTCAAACTCCACGCCATGGTGAACTTTCAAGATGCCTTCAAACGTTGCTTGCTTCACCCTACAAACAACAAGTCTTAAAAAGAAAGGAACAAGGGCTTCGTCCCTTCATGGAGTCGCCATGTGAGAATCAAAAAATAGAAAATACATTACCTCCCACAAAATATATGGACAATGTGTCGTCAAATCAATTCCGGGAAATGGACTTTGTTGTTGTTGTTGTTTTTTTCCTATTTTGGCTCAAGGCTATGGCAACGACGCCAACAAAATGTTACCGCTCAAAGTAGCCCGACCGTATGCAGTATTGACGACACATAAGTGCTCTAACGATGTTTCGACTCATAATACCAATAGATAATGACGAAAAGCACCTCGAACTCGAATAAGTGTATGCTCGAGCATAATAGATCAACCCCTTATACCTTTATTCAAAATAATAATGCATACGAAATGAAATTCTTATCTTATGATTTGTGCTTGATTTTTTATCTGACATGCCATGTGAGAAATATCTATGCCATTTTCTCTTTTGATGCATGTGAGTTGTGGACTACTAAATAGTGGAATTCATTTTTTGATCTATTGAGGTTGAATTGGTTTATGGGATCACATATTATGAATGTTGATATACATATATGCAATGTAATACATTCATAAGAAGTTTTCTAATAAATTGTACACAAGTGTTGATAAGGAGCTTTTGAACCACAACCGTAATTTGAGCAAAACTTTGGATTTATCAAATTCCACACCTCTTATTTATATAACAAATAAGGTTAATGTTGAGGTGTTTAATGTCTTTCTAGATAGAGTCAGTTGATAGGGATTACTAGAAGAAATGGAAAGAATTCCTTGCATCTGGCTGCAAGAAGTGGTTACATAAATGTTGTGAGATATTTACTAGTAGATGATCCACAAATGGCTCAAAGTAAAGACTAAAAAGGCCATACAATAATTCACATGGAAGCAAATCGAGCCAACTTCTTGGATGTGGTGCAGGAACTACTTCAGATTGACCCAACAGTAGTTATGCTACATGACAGAAATGACAACACACCACTACACGTACCTACAAGGAATAAGCATAAGGAGGTATTGTCTCTTGGTACAAACTACTAAAAATTACTTTAAATATATGACATGGTTTAGAGTTGTACATTCTAATTAGTATGAGAGGGAGATTCTCATTCAACCAAGAAATACAAGTAAGATTTATTTCCACTTGGTTCCAAAATCAATATTTTTATTTTTATATATATATAAATTCATATATAAATTTATACTCTGATGTAGCTACCATGTTTCATTTTTAATTATTTTTATTCAGCTACATTGCATTGATGTAACATTTCATTGTACCATGGACTTTCTATCCCTTATAAAGTAGCATGCACATGTAAAATGTAGAGCCCAACCATAAGATTCCACCAAATAGTCAACTGAGTCTACTGAATTTTTTGTTGTTATTTGAACTATTGTTATTGTAAGAGAAATAACTCTTATAGTTTATGGAGAGTCTACAAATGGTTGAACATCATATATCCTCTTATCTTTCTAATGAGATTGAGACATGTGTTTAACAAACAATCAATACAGAAAATAAGATGGTGCAATCATTAACCTTATACAATAAACAAAATAGATCATGAAATGAATCACTGGTCATTCTAAGATATCATGAATGGTTTAGTTGTCCAAAGAATTGATTTCTCTCATTAATTGATGCAGGACTTGTTTTTGGTTAGTATGAAACTTCGGTTGAACTTGAATTTTGTTTTTGGCTAACAAACAAATCAAGACAAACTTTACCTTCAGCATTATGGATAGGCTCTTTAAATGTTTTCAGTTGAACTATTATAGCATCTAAAATGTTTTGAGAAGCATGAACTTCATAAACTATAGCATATCCTCTTGTTAGAAAAGAACAGGAGCATGTCAATGGAAAAATTTGCAAAGTTTTCTCAAGAGAATTTAATCTCTTTTTAGCTACATAGAGACAAAGTAGCGTAATTACATAAAAGGTTTCCCTTGGTATGCTTGGATTGCAAAGACACAAATATTCTATTCCTTCAGTGTATCTTTGCATCTTTAGGGGAAAATGTTATTCCTGTTCTCTATAGATCTTTTTGTTATTCCCTTAGATGTATTCCATAAAGATAGAGGGGGGATGAAGTGTATTTTTGTATTGTGTACTTCTTTTCTATGAGGCTCTTGCCCTCACACCCATTTTCCAATTGAAGTACTTGTGGGAGGGCATAGTTATCATTGAGAGGTAGAGAGTGCTTTCCTTATGTCCATGCAATTGCATTTTTGGATACTCGTGCTTGGTTTGGATTTGGAAGTGTTTGAATGCCTCATATCTTGTTGGTGTCATAGATATTAGAAAAAATTTGTGCTTACAATTTTAACATTTATTTAGTGGTTTAATTTTAGGGTCATTATTGATTGTTGTATTTTAATATCTTGAATTAGTTAATAATGAGAAGCATTCCCAATTAGTTTTCTAAACCCCATATCTAGTAGGATTAAAGCATGTAACTCATTATTCATAATTTCATCATATATACTCACTACTTTTTACTTTTTGACATGCAAATCAGTGTTTTAGAGGAAAATTTCTATGTTGTCACAACATATTTACATGATTCACAAGGTGAGAAATCAAATTTTGATGTAATTGCAAATTTTTAATTTTAAGTTATTTATAGGCTATAGAGGTCTTCAAAGTTTCACTTCTAATTGAGTATTCAATTGAACATATTGAGTATCTTATACATAACTCTTTTTCTCTCCACTCACTTTTCATAACTTCCATAACCATCAGGTAAGGACTTGCAACTTCGATGCTATTTTTCTTGTTTAATAAAATATTTTTCGAAGACTTTACAAAGTTTTATAGTTTATTTAAAGTTGTAGAATTTATAATTTATGAAGTTTAGAGGTCTAATTTTTTAAAGTCTAATTATTTAAAGGGTGCTAGCTCAATGGAAGCACACCTTCCTTACAAGCAAGAGGTTGGTGGTTTGATTCCATCATGCCCTAATATTCATATGGAATGACGATGATCAATTTTTGGTGATGGGACTTTTTTGATCATCACCAATGAGATTATGTTGACATTTTTCAAACCTCGCCAAAATATGAAATGGCAGCAGTCAACAAATGCCACCATATATATATATATATATATATATATATATATATATATATAATATATATATATATATATATATATATTATATTATAATATATATATATATATATATATATATATATATATATATATATGCATCAATAGTGATGTCCATGAAAGGTCCATCACCATAAATCACTAATGTTCATATAAAATGGTGACATTCACTATCTGTCATTATAATCATTACTCATGACACTATGAATGCCGCCACAACACCTATACTTTTGTCGATGTAGCCTTTGGTGACGTTCAGTTTTTTGATGACAGAGGCTCTTTTTACCATCACCAAAGAGCTTGTGGTGACATTTTTCCACCCTCATTAAAATATGAAATGGTGACGTTTAATGAATGCCACCATATATATGCATCAATAGTGATGGTCATGAAAGGTCCATAATAATAAATCATTCTTGTTCATATGAAATGGTAACGGTCACTATCCATTATTATAATAATTATTTATGACAGACCTTGAATGTCACCACAACACTTATACTTTTGGTGATGTTCAATTTTTTCATGATGAAGGCTAAGTTCTGTCACCATTACTTATATGAAATGGTGATGATCATTATCCGTCATTATAAATCATTATTGGTGACTAACCTTGAATGTCACTACAACACCTATACTTTTGGTGATGTTCCCTTTGGTTACATTCAATTTTTGGTGACAAAGACTCTTTTGACTGTCACCAATGAGCTTATGATGACAATTTTCGACCCTCACCAATGTCCTTTTTTCTTGTAGTGTCATGTGGCCTAATATGGTTTAAAAGAATGAATTTGAGAAATTTTGAGATAATTTAAATGCAGGAGCTCAAAGTAGACAATAGGGAGATATTCTAGGAGGTTTTCTATCTCCTTAACTCCTTCAATAAACCAATATCACCACTTTATCTCTCATCAGCTCAAGGTTTCAACGAAACTGAACGAGGTCATTGATAGCCAAGAAAGTGTAGTTCAAGGAGATCTATATCCACCTTTCTCGAGTTTTGGGAGACAAACGTCTCTATTTTCTAGGGAGCTGTGGGTAGCTACCACTTTGTATAAATAAACATGTCAAAGAACTCATTAGGATTTGAACTTTGTTTTCAACTAAGAATCTATTGAGCTCAAGCACTTACTACTACTATTTTTGTCTTGTTATATGATGTAATTTACCTTTTGCTATGATAATGAGAAGATTGTTATTGATCCATCCCCAAGTTAGTTTTATAGGGCCAAGGCTCTTGGTTTTGGGCCCAACCCAGTAGCTTAGGTCCCTCATGTGTATTGGTATTTATTATTAGTTTAGAATGTTTGTTAGTTTTCTACATTTTAATAGAATATAATTCCTCAAAGACACTATGTTTGTTACCTCTATCTCATCTCTCTCATGGGAGCATGACTAGAGGAATCTACAATCATAGCCCAAAAACACTATGTTGAGGATTTATTGTTTATGGTTTCTTGGAAAATTTCTATATTAGTTATCTTGTTTCTCATACGTTTCTTGTAGCTTAGAAGTTTATTCATTGCATAGATCAGAGTTTTTGGCATAAGATAGATAGTTTATAAATTCAAATCATGTTTTCCACCATTGGTTATGATATTTTGTGAAAGACAAGAGAGCATGTGAATGTGATACTGAGGGATCTTTGGATATATAGGAAAGGGGAATTTTCACCATCATCATCTAGGACTTCTCAACCCTCTTTTGATGAGTCTCGAACATTGTTCTTAAGCTTTGTATTTTATGTCATAGTGAGCAACCCTATTAGTCAAAAACTAGTGTTCCTAAAGTGTTAATCTTAGCTAGGGGTGTTGGTCACCTTTCATACATCTACCACAACCTCCATCCACCTTTCCATCCCTCGATATCATCGTTATTACCTTCGAAATCCTCTCAGCACCCTTCCTGTAGCATAGAGCCCTTCCTGTAGCAATAGATGGATCCTGTAGCAACTTGATATAACATGCCTGTAGTAGCCTATTTTGCCCTTTTTGTTTACCTATAATGCACGTTTTACTTAGCCTAGATGTAGATTGACATCCCACCTTGGACTCCATGATCAAATGCAACACTTAGGCCATTCCAACCATATTTTTTCTTCACTGCAAGAGAGAATATAATTAGTTTCTTTATCACAAATTTTGCACAAGTAGAACATTACTTTATATGCAAGTGTGAATTAGATTGATGATTCATGAAATCTTGAGTTATGAGTTGGTAGGATAATACTTGTTTACAAGTGAATCTTATAGCTAGGTGGTTGATTTCAAATAGTGTAGTTTCCTTTCTGTAGTTAGTATAGCTCTTGTGTTCTTTCATGAATTGATTTAGTAGGAGTAGGTCGATAGAATCTACAAGTTCGATTTGGAAAGAATTTATTTTTTCAACATTAGAGGTAGCCTTCAAATTTCACTTTTAGTAGTTAATTTCTCCCTAATTCAGTATAATGATGGTCTTGGAGCCCTATAGATAAAATGATCTAGTTGAGGGTGGCATGAGTATAATTCCAACTACTGTGTATATAGCACTATCACCTTGAAGTTTGTATGAAGCATAGGTTGATAAATAGAGTTGAGGAACCCCTGGGAGTTGTAACACTCTTGGTGCAATACCAGGGCTCACCACCATCCACATAGGAGGAATGAGAAGCAATAATTTCTGGAGGAGGTCAAGAAAGGAAAGCCTTCTACGTTTGATGGAGAAATGAAGAAGTCACAAGATGTGTAAGATTGTTTTCTTGGGATGAATAAGTTATTCATATTGCATGATTACTCAGAGAATATGAAAGCCAAGATAACCACCTTCAGTCTCAAAGGAAAAGTAGATAGTTGGTGGGAAGATGTAAATAATGTCAAAGATATTTTACAAGAGGACCTAACTTCGAGTGAGTTCAAGAGACCTTTTATGAAGAAGTATCTATCTGAATGATACTATGTTGACATGGAAAAGTATTTTATAAACCAAATATGGGATCTACGACAATGAGGAATATGCTACTAGATTTGTGGAATTGTTGAGATATGTGCCTTATATGAAGGAGGAGAAAGAAAAGATTCAAAGATTCATTAGTGGGTTCCTCGTATCATTCAAAGACAGAATCGAGTTTGATGAGCCTACATAATTGGAGGAAACCATCATAAACTTGAAGCATTTTTATGAGAAATCGAAGCACAAGAATGAATCTAAGTAGGATTAGAAAGCTAATGATAAGAATAAACGAAACTAGGATAAGAAGAGAGGAAAACCTAAGGATACATGTGATAAGGAGAATGAAACACCGTACAAGAAATTCAATGAAATTGACATATGAAAGGGATTTCAGTGTGAGGAGAAGAATAAGGGTGATGGAAAGAAGAAGTTATAGTGTTGGACTTGTGGCCAGGATCATCACAAGAGATATTTTCCACAACAACAGGGTCGAAGAACACATATTTATAGTGCTTAGGAGACACATAGAGTTGCGAATGTTGGACATAGTTTTCCTCTAATTCATGTAGCATTGGATAATATGGACAATGATCATCATGCATATATTATTGATATGGAATGTAATATTTGTTATCAATTTGTTTATATTTTGATTGACCTTGGATCTAACTATAGTTATATCTATGATGACCTATTGGATAAATGTTTCTTAAATAAATAAGTGAATGCAAAGTCTTGGTTGGTTCAACTAGATATAGGTACTAAGAAAATAGTTCATCATTGGGTAATATATTGTGCATTTGAGATGAATAGTATATCTACATCAACACATCTAAATGTGTTTCTATTGGGATCATGTAGTATGCTATTGGGTATGGATTGGTTGTACATTCATAGGACTATGGTAGATTTATATGATAAGGCTATAAATTGCTTGGATGATGAAGGAGAGAAGATAATATTACAGGGTAATAAGAATCCTACATCAATTATAATGGTTAGAGATATGCAAGCAAAGCGTAGTAGTAGTAGGAAAGGATGTATATTGTTTGTAGTTCATATTTATAGTGATAAAGGGAAGGATTTTGAGGATGCAGAAGCCTTGAAGAGGTATTCAATTTTGCAATAGTTTTATGATTTATTTCCAATAGAGATCTTAAAGCTACATACCCATAGGGAAGTGGAAGTTCCTATTGAGTTGATTCTGAGAGAAACACCAACATCAAAGGAACCATATGGGATGAGCACTCCAAAGTTAGCGGAACTAAAGATGTTGTTGAAGGAAATTCTTGAAAAGGGAGACATTAGGCCAAATCTGCTACATTAGGGTGTAATAGTATTATTTGCAAAGAAGAGAAACAATACTCTTAGGTTGTGTATTGATTACAGGAAGTTGAACAAGGTGACGATTAA
Organism: Pinus taeda; assembly: GCA_000404065.3. Lineage (NCBI taxonomy): Eukaryota > Viridiplantae > Streptophyta > Pinopsida > Pinales > Pinaceae > Pinus > Pinus taeda. The sequence goes on along the minus strand of APFE030905968.1, from coordinate 54,656 downwards.
GAACAGGTACCCTTTGTCGTATATTGATGACTTGTTTGATTAGTTGAAGGGAGAAACAATGTTCTTAAAGTTTGATTTGAGATGAGGATATCATCAGGTTCGCATCAAAGAAGAGGAAATCTACAAGACTTCCTTATGGACCATGTATGAGTGTTATGAGTTTTTCATGGTTCCTTTCGGTTTGAATAATTCTCTAGCTACTTTAATGTGCTTGACGAATAGTGTGTTGCATCATTATCTGGACAAGTTTGTGATAATATTCATTGATGTATCTAATAATGAGGAAGAGCATGCATAACATATGGAAGTAGTGTTAATACTATTGATAGAACATTAGTTGTATGCAAAAACTTAATAAATGTAGTTTCTTTCAAACAAAAGATCATTACTTGGGGCATGTGGTTTCTAAGGAAGGTATAACATAGGACCAGGAAAATATCAGATCTATCATTGGTTAGGAAACTCCTAGGAATGTTGCTGAGCTCATATGATTTATGGTCCTAGAAGGTTATCACAAGCGTTTCATCAAGAACCTCTCATGGATTTCCTATCCTATTATATATTTGCAGAGAAAAATAAATAAATTTGAATGGACAGGAGAATGTAAAGCTAGTTTTGCATAGGTGAAGAATTTTCTTACAAATGCTCTAGTATTGAATATTGCAAATACTAATAAAGAGTTCGTAGTGTGTAGAAATTATTGCAAGGGAAGACTTGGTGGATTCCTGATGCAGGAAGGATAGGTGGGATGCTAGGAGGAAAGGAAATTGAATGAGGACAAGATGAACTATGTGACACATGATCTTGAGTTGGTAACAATCATTCATGCATTAAATATCTGGAGACACTATATTCTTTGAAGGAGGTTCATCTTAGTGAGTGATCAAAATGGGCTAAGGAACTTGTTTGGCCAACCTAATCTAAATTCTAAGCAAGCTAGGTGGTTGTCCACACTTAGTGATTTTGAATTTGATATTAGGTACATTAAGGTTAAACAAAATAGGGTTGGACATGCTCTTAGAATAAGAGTGAAGGTAAATCACAATTCATCTATGAGTTCATATGTGAGATATTTACATGATCGGGTCTTACAGTTAGGACAACGAGGTTGTACGTACCAACAATATAAGCACAGGTGACAACAACGTGGTACAGGTGGACAAGATGTGGATTATCATCCCACGACAGATGGTTTGGGTAGATTTTAGGATAGGATCTATGTGCTAGATAACAACAAGCTCAAGAATATTATATTGAGGGAATTTCATGTTAATCCATAGTCAGGTCACCGGGGATATCAGAAGATATTGACAATGGTTAAGAAGTTATACCATTGGATGAATTGAAGAAAGAGGTGGAAATGTTTTTTGCAAGACGTTTGCATTTTCAAGAGGTAAAAGGGGAGAGTAAGAATCCAAGTAGTTTATTGCATTCAATTTCGATTCTAGAGTGGAAATGAGAGGTAATTTCCATGGACTTCATTACAGGTTTTCCAAGGACATCTAGATAGCATGATTCTATTATGGTTGTGGTTGACATGTTGACTAAGGTAGCTCACTTCATTCCAGTGAATCATACAAATTCAGATAGTGAGGTAGCTCAGGTCTTCATCAGGGGATAGTGAGGTTACATGTTATTCCTAGGAAGATTGTGTCAGATAGAGATGCTAAGTTTACTTCTAGGTTTTGGAAAGAGTTGTTTGCAAGATTGGGGATAGAGTTGTCTTTCAACATATCTTATCATCCGTATACAAATGAATACGCAAAGAGGGTCAATAGGGTTCTTGAGGACATGTTGAGGGTGTAAGTAGTGCTTTAGCAGTGGAATAGGGAAGAGTATCTTCCAGTCAAAGAATTTCCATACAACGATGGGTATTATGAATATTTAAATATGAGAATGTGTGAGGCACTTTATAGGTGAATTTGTAATACTACTAGCAATTGTAATGATCTAGTGAACATGATATTTATTAGACTGGACCTATTGGCATAAATGGAACCGTATATGTAGGTTATCAAGAATAATCTAAGGGTATCCTAGAACATGAATAATAGTTATTCATATAAACACATGGTATTTAAGGAGATTCATGTTGGGGAACATGTGTACTTGCACATCAAGCCCAAGAGGAGTTCCTTGATGATCGGATCATGTGCCAAATTGGCACCTTAGTATTGCATGCCATTTGATATCCTTGAGAGGAATGGACTGATGGCCTACCAACTTGCACTTCCTCCAATCATGAAAGCCCATGATGTTTTCCATGTTTCGTTTCCTAAGAAGTATGTAAAATATGTTGATCATGTGATTGACTGGTATGTATTGTAGGTGGAGCCAAAAGGAGAATTCTAGTTGGAACCTTAGTGCATTTTTCAGCAAAAGATGCTCACGCTCCAAAATTGAGCAATTGGGAAAGTTAAAGTGAAGTGGAAGCACGCTGGGCCCGATGAAGCTACATGGGAGATGGATAATAAAATGCACACTATGTATCTTTCTCTATTCGTTGGTTGAGTTGATGCATTTAGATATATGTTTTCATGTTGTGTTGTGGTTATGCCTATATATGCATACGTATGTAAATACCACATTGAGCTATGTTATACATCTCCAATAAGTGGTATGGTGTTCATGTTATGATGATCATAGTCTCAACAATATGCTATAATGTAAATTATACATCAAGATGTGTTATAAATCTCCATTGGAAGCATGTGTTTTTCTGAATTATAGTGTCATTGAACATCAAGGATGGTGTTTACCTAAGGGGTAGGGGTTTGTAACAACCCCTGGATGATTTTTGATCATGCTACGCTAAAATCCAATGGCATGTTTCGTTATATTCTAAGGGGTTGGATTACTTCTAGACATGATACATTTACTCATGGGACATGTATTCCAAGTTGAATGTTGTGAAAAACCTAGTGTTGGGTATCAATTTTGATTAATTAATGGATCTGGAAGCAAAGGAAATATGGAAATAATTGGCATTTATTTGTGAATATAAAATAAAATAGGAGAAAAGGGAGATGAAAGGTCACAAATTTTCATGAGGAAAATGAAGGAAAAATGAAGAAAAATGAGGCTTCAATGATAAAAAGGTTTCTAAGGATTAGTTCACAATTTTTTGTCAGTTTTACCTTTGAGCTCTCATCTATTCTATCATATCTCATACTCTTGCACACTTAGAGTTTTCTTGGAACATTCTTGAATCATTTTGGCATGCATTGGATTTAGAAAAAGAAGGAAATGGAAAGAAGGAAAGCGCAAGGGAACACATGGATTAAAAACTACAATTTGATTTCTTTGCATGTAACAAATTGCATGTGTGATTTTCGTGTGAGTTTATACTTATGTGTTGTCATTGGAATTGATTATTTATTTTCATCTCATGTTTACCCTAGAAGGCAGATGAAATTGGATAAATGTGGGATGGATGGTTACATTCATATTTTAGAATTATGGTTTTATAACTATAAGGTTATTTATTTAAGTTAAAGATTTATTTTTTGGCCTCTTTTGATATATTTTGGGAATGTGTGTAGCTCGTTTCTTTGTCTCTTCAATGATAACTACCACAACTCTGTCAATTTTGTTTTCTACTATGTTCCTTAAATTCATTTATTAATATGATTTGAAATTTTTCCATTTTTCTATTCCCGCTTTTATATATCTCTATGTGTGTGTTTCATTTCGTTCTTTCCTTTCATTTCATTCCTTGTATAACCTGAATCACATATACTCGAAGAAATTCTATAGATTTCATATAGTAATCATAGGATATCATTTGTTGTAGGTATTCATTGCACTCTTATCATATATATTACTGCATTAAGAAGAAGTATATATTATGGTTTAAATATATTTCCAACTTACCTTGATAATGAATTGAGGTTATTTGTTGTAACTTTCTAATTTCACTAATTGCACTAACACCATTGATATTACTATATTAGATTGAGTATAATTTTATTTTGGTAGTATGTCTCAATCATATATTGGTAAATGAAGTATATGTTTTTCTTCAGTAGCATTATGTTTTTTATATTGTCATGAAGGCTATTGTGTTAAATCATCAATGTGTATGTTTTCTCTATGTATACATATGATATCGTTTTCGATAACTATTTCATTGCACTATGTTTTTCCATGAGAAATATATTTATATACCATAGGAGGAAAATACATTCTTCAGTCTTCAAGTGACTAATCAGACTCAACAAAAAGGATCGAATACATTACTACAAATCTCATTGGGTCACTTATGGGAACTGAACTTGGTTGTGGAGGACAACAATTATTCCTCTCAAGAACCTAAGACAAGCCCAATGTATTTTTGGGAGAAAAGAAATCCATAATTGTATTAATCCAAGGGAGGAATAAAGTTACATTTTGTTGGCTTATGGGGGCTTAACCTAGGTTCAAAGTTATTTAGCCAAACAAATCCCTACACTACTAGCCTTTTTGGCATTAGCCCATAGAGCGTGGGCTGAAGTCTCACCCGAACCAGTATGGGGGGATGCTGGAACCAAGTTTCCGCACCCTTGAGATGTCTCTGATGTCGGTTTAGTCTAACTATAGCTGCCTTCGTGCAAGTCACTTCACACACTATTCCAACCTTCAGTATCTTCACAAAGTGTCACAATCGTCCTTCGCACAACCCTAACCAGGGGCTGAGATGCTTTCACGTTGCTATGGTAGAAAACTGCACGATTTCCCCAAAAAACACCATGTATCTTACTTATCTTATTAACATGTCTTGATTATCTTCACGTAAACAAATATTCTCACTTGCATTCACTTAACAATAAGAGTTAAATGCATTCATGCATTATATAAACAATAGAAGTGTAATTCATACCCAATGTATCCGATGCATAAAACAGGAAATAGATACACATAAATGATATGAAACTTCTCTTTATTAATACTTTCAACTATTACAGACTCGACTCACCCTACGCACTTAGCTGCAGGGGTATATGCACTTAGCTGCGGACTACTAGGCCTCTACACACTCAGCTGCAGGGGTCCGCGCACTTAGTTGTAGACTACTAGGCCTTTACACACTCAGCTGCAGAGCCTTCTCCTACTCTATGACCCAAAACTAGACTTTACTCCATAGATATGACTCAATCCTTCATCATTGCTTCTTTGACCATGGTACTCTTTTAACTACTTAGAGCCTCACTCTATTTATACTATCCCATGGTTCATGGCCCATGGGTAGATCTCTACAGCCAACATTACAATAACAAAATTAAGGGTGGACAACCCTATAACTCTTTAACAAACTACACACTCCGTACCGACAAAATCTAGATTCTTTACATTGAAATTACAATCTTTGACCAAAATCTGGGCTCTAAGCCCTAAAAAATTCCTTGGGGGATCCTGCGCCCAACAAGCCTCCAACACAAACACCATGACTCACCCTCAAGTCACTCTGTCGGTGCAGAGATCTTTGCACGAAGACCTCCCAGCTCTAACTGGATCGCTGCATGTTCCACAACGCACTGAGTGACTGCCTACTAGACTTTCTCTACGCGTTGTTCAGTGATCACTGTAGTTGAACTACTTCCCAGGATCCTTTCCTACGTTTCTTATAGATGCATGAGCTTTGTTTCAATGGAGGATGTAATGGTATACACCTCATCAATCCATGGCTATAGGCATGCCTTTGAAACTGCTTCCTTATGCCGAGCAACATCCACTTGCTCCTTGAGCACTTTAGCCTACTGCATCCTTGCGAGCCTCTGTGTAAGGGAAACCATCTGCATGATCCCTTTTAGTTCATCGTATCTTTGCTATAGTGCACACACCTCTGTCTCTAGGCACTCTATGTTCGGGTCCTCCTGTATGGTGGTGAGGACCTCGAACAACTACATGAACAGCTTCACGCAGTCCTTCACTACACTGTTAACCGCCGTTATTCTTGTTGTGATCATGGTGGCGCGCTTTTCCTTAACCTCCAATGGAGTTGAAGGCTATGCCTTCAACTGTAATTCTACTATATAAATGTTAAGATCCAGCTGAACCTTGGCAATTTCTTCTTTTGTGTCCTTACCCCTACTACTAGCTTACATACACACGCCTCCACCGGTGCCTCTCCTTGGATGGCCAACTCCGGGACCATATGGCAGGCTTCCTCCACCACCTCCACTATCTTTCTATTCTGCGCCACTACCTTGTCATGCTACAGGATCAATTTCTCAATGTTAATGCACTACTCACTCATTACTTGTATCACGCGGCTCCCCCTGGCTCGAAGCTCTACAGTGACTCCATCCTGCAAAATATAGAGCATCTCTCGAGTGAGCGCAGCTATGCTTGACCCGATCCCTTTCAGCCCACTGACCATAGGCCTATCGACCTCATTTTATATAACGAGTGCCCCATCTGGTAGCACTATTGTGTTGGTCATCTTGGTGTGCAGCATTTCCTTGGCGGTGGAAGTGCCTACTACGAGGTTGGTTGACATTGTGCTAGTCTATGGAGTGCGCACCTGCAACTCCTATATCTGGTTCTGGAGAGCCCCCAATACCATTTGGTGTTGCTCCTCAAACTGATGTAGGGCCTCTGCGGTGACGTTCCTCACCGTCTCACCAATATCATGGAGATCCCCCTCAGTGAGGGTGATTGGATAGAATGAAGTCTTTGAGGCTTGCGTGACCCTACTTGCTCTCTTGGGTGTGAATGTTTCAGCTCAGTGGACATTGTTTGTGTGTCACACCACCTTTTTCTATGTCTATTTCTGGCTCAGGCGAAGGAAAATTCTATCCTTCACACTCTTCTTTTGCTGCTCTTCTACCAACTTCGCAGTGTCACGGGCTGCCTGGGCCTTAGCTGCTACTTCTTCCTTCCTGCATTTTCCCGCTAGCTGCGCCATCTGCAGTTTTGCCTCTTCCTTCTTCTGCTAGACGATGAACTTCTCTACTTCCACTGTCGATCTAGTAGGAGTGCGCCACTCCGGTGGCCAAGAATCAAGGATCACAAAGATGACATCGTCGGTCACTAAATAGGGTAGTTCGTGCCACGTCTTCGTGGGGTCCTTCCACACCCTGACAAAGACATGGTGGAAGTCTACTTTGAACTACGTGAAGCTCTGAAAACTGTTGTAGACTGTGGCTGATAACTTCAGCTTGCAATTAATCCCCATTCTAATATTAATCTCCATGAGCACCCAAAATATCTTGCTCTCCCTTATCTTATGCGCATCCCGGGTTGCCCATAGTGAAGCATACTTCGTTGCCTCTAGAAGGTCCTACTCGATCGTTGGGAACTGGCTATCTTCAAGAAATTTACATGCCACCAGTACTATTAACAACAAAAGCCATGCATAATGAAAGGTTTTCCCTACTCCTGTGGCTCGCGGCAGCTCTCAAGGAACTCACTGCATAGATAGTTTTCCCAGTTGAACTGGACCCCTTCTACATATTGCGATGGTAGTGCAACCATTGGCATGGGCACCTCATCCATCAAACACTTATGCATCACCTTTCCTACCAATATCTAAGTCGCGACCTTAACCGTAGGGTTGTTGATACTAGAAATGACGTACCCTCACTTCTTCTTCTCCAGTTAATTTTTTTTTTTTCATGGCCTCCATGATGGCCAAATCATCACTATTTCTTTTAGAAGTGCTCGTCGGGTCCTCCCCTTCCCAGGGGAGCTGAGTAATCCTATGAATCAAATGGTCTATGATGGGGATGGGCTCCTCCAGTGACAAGCACCTATCATGTACCAATCAAAGCAACTACCCGATGACAAAAATGGTCACTGAGGTGCGATGGTAATGCGGCACCTAGAGGAGCTTTAGAAACCCTGCTTTCTCAACTCCTCTTAGCTATTTGCATGGCTCCAACTCTATGATTCTAGCAAGCACATCTTTCTTCTGGCGCATTAGCTACATGGTCATGAGATGCGGGAACTTCTCGTGGTCTGCGAGGTCCCAATCCTCAAATTTCAGCATGGGCACTCGTACCAAGTGTGCACCTTCAAAAATAATGTCGTTAGGGAGCAACAGAGTTTGCAAAGATCTCTTACTCTCATATATATCTTTGGCCACATTTGTTTTACCCTTCTACAGAGGAACATATGTAGGATGCCTGGTCAGAGGCTCCGCACCCTAGGTTTCGACCTCCATCTCTACATCCTCCTCCTCAACCAGGATTTCTTCAAACTATTCTTGTTCATCAACCTCCAAACTGATAGCCTTCCCCTTTTCTTCGATGGTGAGCTTAGTCCTCACCGAATTTCTAGGTGATACGTGCACCAGTACCATGGCCTTCTTATCTTTCTTGGGTCTCGGTGTGCAGGGTGATTTAGGGATCTCAACGACTATCTTGACACTCTCTAAGGCTTCCACTTCCATAATTTCCTACGAGGCTTCCTCGATGGTCATTTCTCTGGTATCCATGGCTTCTTCAGGTGCTGCCATAGTGCGATTCACAATTCTCTCAGGGTCTCTGGCAATTGGTCAAGTAACAAATTCGTCTTCAGAAGATCCAAGAAGTCTCGATTCATGAATGTCTGAGCGCGCAACAACTCAATTCTCAAATTTACAAGTATTGCTTGCTGGACAAACCTTTGTAATTTATAGCACCTTTTGAATTTGAATTCGACCATTCTCCCCACATTCGGTCCATTAATGTTTGATTGGCGGCAGATTTTCAAGAATCTAGCCCATAAACTTCACCTCAAATGCCTACCACCCGCTCCATTTGGTATCAAACCTAGCATCACACCGTGAATAGTGACTGTAATGGTCACTTTACAATAGACTCGTGTGGCATCACAGCTACCCTTGCGCTGTCGTGGATCCTATGACACTTCGTTACTACGCGTAGTCCTGACATCATGCAGTCCTCAGGCAGAGTAGTTTATAGTCCCACGCCTCCTTTCAGCTACCTAAAACATTAAGACTGTGCTTCTGTCAGCTAGTCAGATGGCTCCAAATGAATACCATTCAATTTTCCTCGGAAAGGTTCTCCATTTAACTTTACCAATTGTACGACACCTCCATTTATGATCTCCTTCATAACATACGGTCCCAACCAATGCATTCTAATCTTTCCAGGGAATTTATCAAAATTACTATCATACAACAACACTAAATCATTTACCTTAAATGTGTGCAACTTAATATGTTGATCGTGCCAAACCTTTTCACGTTGCTTCTGTACCTACTAGTGAAATCCAACAAAAAATCTCTCTTCTTCGAGCAACTCCAACTACGTGAGCCTTTCCTCTAGGGCTCCACGATCTGTCATAACTGTGAGCGTGGCTATGCACAGACTAGGCATGATATATTCCATGGGCATTATGGCTTCCACTCCATAGACAATCCTAAAAGGTGTCTGTCCCATCAGTTTCTTGCATGTCGTTCTATAAGCCCATAATATTGCAGGTACGCATAGGTACCAATCACTTCACTGCACATTTCATACCTTGGTCAACACGGTTTCCAGTACTTTTTTGAACACTTCTACTGTCTTGATAGCCTATGGGTGATATGGTGTGCTTTGTTGATGATATTCCTAAAACTCGTCTGTCAGTGCACTAACCATTTCATGTAGGAAATGCTAAGATCTTTGGACATCTGAATCACGTCAGTATGTGTTCAAACAAAGACTTCACGATAGTCACAGCCGTGTAATCCTTCACCAACTGTGCTTTTTCCCAACGAGTTAGGTACATTGTCACAATGATAATATATCTAGTGCCTGTCTTTCCTTGATGTTTTATAGGTCCTACAAAGTCTATTGCCCACTTTTTGAAAGGTTGCAACGTCATTTGTGGATTCAAAGGCATCTCATTCCTCCACGATGGCTTACCTATTTTTAGACATACATCACATGCCTTGCAATGTGCTTCTGAATCCTAATGAAGGGTTGGCCAGCACAACCATGCACGTAGAATCTTCTGCACAGTTTCTCTCTTTGTATAATGTCCTCCCATAGTGCCCCCATGAGTGTCTGTGAGGATTATGCTTCATTCAAACTCAGGTACATATCTTCATAGTATCTCATCATTCCCCATCTTGTATAGATGCCCTTTAATGACAGCGAAATCTGTCGCACACACCACTAATTCCTTCTTCTTCTGGATAGAGTGTCCTTCTAGCATCATTCTATTTGTTAAAAAGTGAATTATATCTTCAAAATTTCCATCCGCTATGCGCATAGCAAAAATTTGTGCGTCAGGTAATCCTTCCTCCAGACTGGTAGGTTCTTCCCCTATCTCAATGCGTGTCAAGTGATCTAGTCCCACGTTTAATCATCCAGGCTTCACAACAACTTCAAAATCATATTCTTGGATCCATATGCATATGTGCCCCCAACACAACCTTATCGACCAAGTACTTCAGCATGGAATTATCTATATACATCTTAAATTGACCTACTAGAAAGTAGTGTCGATAGTTCTGGAGTGCACAAACCATAACCAGTCTGTCACGTTAAGTGGTGGAATGTTTGTTCTCTGGTCTGGATAATCTGTGACTCGTGAATGCGATAGGGTGATCCAAGCCTTCTCCACCATCTTGTGTTAGTAATTCCCCCAACGCTATACATGACGTGTCAACATGGACATCAAACTCTTTCTTTCAATTCGGGAAGACAAGAATCGGCGTGGTAATCATATTTTCTTGTAATACATCCAGACTTTTCTTATTGTCATAATCCCAGTAGAATGTGACATCCTTCTTCAAGAGTTTTTCCATCAACACGGTGATCTCGGCATAACCTTTAATAAACTTTTAGCAGTACCTCATATGTCCCAGAGTAGCGTGCAACTGTTTCACACTTCGCGACGCTTCCAAATTCAGAATCACTTGGATCTTCATGGGATCTACCGTCAGCCTTTTCTGCAAACCATGTGCCCCAATAGGTTCCCAAAAGGAACAAGAAACATGCACTTCTTAAGGTTGAGCGCGATTTGGTATCTTCGACAGGTATTCAACATCAAGAGTAAGCTCACTACATGGAGCTTAACCAACCCAAATACAGTCCAGTCATCAAAATAGACCTCCAAGAACTTATGAATATATTCCTTGAATGCCACAACAACTATAAGTGAAAATATGGTTGACACATTCTTTAATCCAAATGGCATGATAGTATATTGAAGTCAACCCCACTCAGTCACGAAGGTTAGCTCCTATCCTCCAATGAAATTTTGATCTGATGGTACCCTGAGAACCTATCAATGAAATAATATGCTTCTTGATTGCCTACATTGTCTAGCACTTCATCTGTGAATGAAGTTGGGAATGGATCATGTACACAAGGGTCATTCAATTTTCTGAGATCCATGCATATTCTTATCTCGTCCTTCTACTTCTTCTCTTGCACCACCATTCTTGGTCAGGAATAAGTCTTGATATTCATGGAGTAATTCAACATCCTTCTCCACCATCGTGTCATCCCAGTAGTCTCCAATATTTGTGAATTTTGGCTCCGCCTCCGTATCATTATTCACTTGCTTATTCTTTACCAACGTGGTTATCTCATGGTTCTCAATTTGTGGTCCTTAAAAATCGGAATGGCCTTCTGTCTCTGGAATGTTAATTTTTTGTGGACATTATAACATTCCAGCGTGCAACTTAGCTGAGTAGCCCATTCATGCTGCGGTAGGTCTACAGGATCCTTCAAAATCCTAAAGATGGATGCTATTACTTCTTGTAGCGCTTCTTCAATACAGTCAAACCCATCCTCAAAACTAAAGGTCATCATGAACCCTTCACATAGGATATCCCATTTTCCAATCCCATGGCGAAGCTCTATTTCTATATACTAGTTCATCGGTATAACATCTAGGGTATGACAGAACAGCTGCACCCATTCAGGTTGTGGATCTTCTCCATATACCTGCACCCACTTGGCCAGATGCACGCATGGATCATCCTATCCATTGTACTTTTCTATCAGTTGCACCCTAGGCTTCCCAAATCATGTGGGCATCATTCTCCTACATTCGAGCCAATTGTCAAAGCTTCCTTTGTGTGTACCCCACCATCTCGCAGTCGTAGCGCACAATACCCAATCCAAGGCCTGGAAGCATTTCTTTTCTAGCACCTCCCTTTCAAATGCATCCAAGAAAGTATCTACCTCATTTGGTCCATCATAAGTAGGTAGATCCCTTACTTCTATCGACATGCAGCGCAGCGACCTAGCCATCATATTGCAATTTAGTGTAGTTACCTCATGTAACCTATTCTACCATCGCTCTATTTCTTCATCAGAATCCGAAGTATAGGAGCTCCCATGCTCCCATGCAATCCTCCCATCCATGGTGGGATTTAACCAGTCTTGGTCTCATGCTATTATCTTATAGATGCAGTCCAAATCATCATCACTTTCATAGTCGCGAACCGGTTCCTATAGCGCAATCCTTCAGCAGGGTCCACGGGTACAATTACGCGTAGTGATTTATTCTCAAAGGCCATTTTGCACTTTTTTAGATTAATTAGCCCATTCATATTAGTGGCCCAATCAATTCCTAAGAGCATGGGATAGATATTTCTATCATCAATAATCTCTATCACTTCGAAATCTGCCAGCGCACTCGCTCACTCAATATCCACAGTTATTCCCTGCAATTGCCCCACGGGTATTATTTTTTGCTGGTTTGCCATTCTTAGTTGAATTGGAGACCATGTTGGCTTGATGGAGGCTAACCCAAGTTCAAAATTATTTATCCAAACAAATCCATATACTACTGGCCCTTTTGGCAACAATCCGTGGAGTGTGGACTGAGGTCTCACTCGAAGTAGTATGTGGGGATGCTGGAACCAAGTTTCCACACCCTTGAGATGTCTGAGGGTTTGATTTATTCCAACTGTGAATACCTTTACGCAAGTCACTTCGCGCACTTTCCTGACTTGCGAGGCCATCGTGCCCTATTGTACTTGACTTCATGTAGCCCTAACCAGGGACCGAGGAGCTTTGCACTGTTAAGCTAGTGATCTGTGCTATTTCCCCAAGTCACACCATGGATCTTACTTATCTTCTTATAACAACTATTTATTTTCACATAAACATATACCTTATATTAGATTCACTTATTCAACATATTCATATAAGTTAACGTAGAAAATAAACAGTAAACTTGCAATTCTTACCCAATATACTTCAATGCATAAAACAAGAAAAGATACACAGAAATATTGTAAAACTTCTCTTTATTAATGCTTAAATTGGTTACAGACTCAACCTGTCCTGCGCACTCAGCTGCAGGGGTCCGTGCACTCAGCTATGGACTACTAGGCCTCTATGCACTCAGCTGCAGATCCTTCTCCTCCTCTACGACGCAAAGACACGACTCTACACTTAGACTCAATGCTTTTTCATTAGATCTTCCATTGATTGATACCTTCTCTGATCATCTCTTTACACTTAGAGCCTCGCTCTATTTATATAATCCCATGGTCCATGGACCATGGGTAGAACTATCAAGCCGACACTACATAGACAAAAGTAAGGGTGGACAAACCTATGACTCAATTACAACTTCGCAGTCCGCGCCCATAAATCGCGAAGTATTTACATTGGACTTACTCAAAATTTGGGCTTTAAGCCCCAAAACTTGCCTTGGGGAGATCCCACGCCCAACAGGCTCCCAACACAAACATCATGACTCACCCTCAAGTCACTCTATCAGTGTAGAGTTCTTCGGGCAAAGACCTCCTAACTCTATTCAGATTGCTCCAAGGTGAGCAACGCACTGAGCGACTACCTGTTGTATCTCCTGTACGCATTGTTCCAAGACCACGGTGTCAGAACTACTCTGATGTATCTGTTCCTACATACCCTTCATCTACGTGAGTTTTCCTTCAATTGTTGTTGTGATTACGAAGGCCTCGTCGATCCAAGGCTGAACATGTGCCTTCAAAACTACTTCTCTGTGTCATGCTCGTCTACTTGCTCCTTAAGTTATTTGTCCTGTTACATTCACGTGAGCCTCTGTGTGAGAGCCACCATTTGCGCGATCCCTTTGACGTTGTCATACTACTACTGTAGCTCATGTGCATATGTTTCTAAGTTTTGTATGTTCGGTTCCTCCTGTAGAGTGGTGAGGACCTCGAACGATTCTTCCAACATTTTGGTGTAGTCCTCACTGAACTGCTGATCTCCTTCATCCCCGATGTAATGGCACTGGTGCATTGTTCCCTTACCTCTGGATGAATTGAAGGTTGCGCCTTCAACCGCAGCTCTACTATTTGGAGGTTCAACTCCAGCTGAACCTTGGCCATTTCTTCTCGTGCCTTGTGCACCCCTGCTACTAACCTCTGGACATGCGCCTCTACTCGTGCTTCTGCTGGGATGACCAGTTCAAGGACCAAATGGAAGGCTTATTCAATTAGTTGTACCATATTCCTATTCTGAGACATGACCTCATCGCACTGTAAGCCCAATTGCTCCATGTTGATCCTCTGTTTTCTCAACACTTGCAGTGCGCGACTCTCCCTAGCCCGCATTTCTGCAATAATCCCATCCTGCAGAACATAGAGTGTCTACTAAGGGAGTGCAGCCATGTTGATCCCTATTCCTTTCAATGTACTGACCGTAGGCCTGTCGGACTCATTTGTTGTAACCAGTGCCACTTTTGCCAGTGCTATTTTGTTGTTCATTTGAGCGCGCAACATTTTCTCGGCTATAGCTATTCCTACTGCGAGGTTGGTCGAGAGAGTACCAACTTGAGGAGTGCACACCTTAACCTATTGAATCTATGCTCGGACGGCCCCCAACAAAATCTAATTCTCCTCTGAAAAGTTCTGGAGGGCCACTGTGGTGACGTTGTGCACTGTCTCTCCTATATCATGTATATCCCCCTCAGTAAGGGTGATCGGGTTGATAGACATCTTAGACACTTTTACCTTATTGCGTGACCCCATCTACTCTCTCAACCGTTGGCGCCTCAATAGTGTCGACGCTATCTGTGGGTCTATGCCACCATCCTCTATCCTTATTCCCATCTCCTGCTCCTTGTTGTGGAAGGTAAATCCCCTCTGCGGACAGAGGCGATCCCACTAGCCCCACAGGGGTCTAGCAACAATCATACACGCTGCATTCAAGTTCCTAATTGCACAATTTAAAATTCGATCAGAAAGACCAACCTGAGATCCAACGCTATTTGTTGTGGGAGAAGTGTCGCTCCTGTCCTTTAGCTTTGGCCAGTCACTATCCTTGCGCTCCACGCATGGACACCTGCACAAATGAAGAACAACCCAAAACAAGCGTAAAATCCAATATCATACAATTATATATTAGTCAAGCAGGATATAACTCAAATATTACTAGAAGAACATGTGAGTGGAACCATAATAACAGTCGCTTATCATTCAATAGAAAAAGAGAAGAATTACAACCAATGAAGGCTTGACGCTGCAAATCTCCTCCAACTGGGTCAGCAGTCCAACATGTCTTGCAAAGTCACTTCCTCTCTCAACAATTCGGCAACATAACCTCTCTTTCAACTCTTACTATCAATTTAGCATAATCTTCGACACTCTGACACTATCATTAGCACTTAGCCTGTTCAATGTGAGGTGACAGGCATTTATGGATGGAAGAGGTAGAAGTATTCATCGTATCCGGACACCTACCGAAGATTTGGCATTGTCCCAGAATAGCCTTTGGACTGAGTTGTCATGGATGAAAAAGACGACACTCGATCGTATCTATGGGATTTTTCCTCAGGGAACTGCTTGAGTAATGGAGGAAAAAACACTTCAGTGCGCGTTGGCCAAAAATCATGACTAATTTTGTGTGGTGCGGGCTTTGTTCTGTGACAGCGCGTCTGTGGGCACGCCCTCTTTGTAGGAACTGAGCCATTGGCGCGGGTTAGACACTGTGGACCCGCGCTAATGAAAAAAGGGCATTTTCCAAGGTTAATCTTCAAAGGGTGTCTTCAGGGATATTGAAGTTCATACTTAGGAGACCTCAATGAAAGTGTTTTCAAGTTGTGTCACTGGTCACAGGTCCGTAAATGTGTCCTCCAATGTGTGACAGCGGGGGTAACAAGGACGGTGACCAACGGTGACAAATTACTGCGTAACAGATGCCCCCTAAAGCATGAGCCTCGAGAGAGAGAGAGGTGAAGTTCTTTACAAGATCATATCCAACTGCCGCCGAGAATCTGCATGGAGGGATATAGTATGATAGTTCAAATACATGATATATGTGGTATGGGCGCAGCCATCCATTGACAGAGTACATAACAATCAAGATCCGTAGTATGGACGCAGCCATCTAGTTGGGATCGATGAATAGACTCAGGTATGGTCGCAGCCATCCAGTGAAAGAGTCATGTATCAAAATCACGCCTGGATTACAACAGACACAATCCAAGGTCTTGTGCTCCACCTCGACCCGAACACAAGTACAAGTCCAAGCATGTGAACATGTAAGTTGAAGTCGAACATGCATGAACATCGTCTGATTACCAGTCAATAATGAAAATTGTTAACAGACGCGAGAGGTACCACCAATAATGACAATGGCCCTCAAGGTACTACAGGTACAGTCTACGACGTGTGAATGCATGAGCCGATGTCGAACACCCGCAGAGTCGTTCGATCGGAGGCCAATGATGAAAACCCCGCGTCGAATACAAAGAACCTACCATTGAGGCATGCAGGCTCCAAGGTACCGGAAGGGAGTCCCTAGGCCACTTTCCTGGATAATGAGCTGAAGTCGACAGGAAGTGATCTTTGTCGAAGGTGGGCCATAATGTTTCCCACATCATCGACGCGAGACGGGAAGATACAATGTTGTGAAATGAGACTTATGAACTATCAAGAGGAGGCGGTTTTCTTGCAGAGGTCAACTTCTCTTGAACATATTGACGGCACGACAGTGAAGTTGGCAGTATTTGACATCACTAGATCAGAGGTCACGATGACGAGGCAATGAGCAGATGAGAGGTCAAATAGG